>VSMD01064591.1:0-74316 GCA_008750895.1 Mirza zaza | reverse complement strand
CTAGATTATTTTGTAATTTTTAAATATTATATTATTTGTATAGTTCAATCTCTTATAGATTCATAAAGTAAAATAATAATTATCCAAGATATGCTTTTCTCATAACTATTTAGTTACAGAGATAACACATAAAAGTGGAAAGGAAAGGTACAAAAAGATCTTGAATTAAAAGTATAGAAGTCTTTAATAAATTGAATATGGGTATTATGTGAATAACGATTAGCTCCTGTGTTCCATCCATCCCCTATTCTCAAACAAGGGAGATTGAAGTTCTTAGTTTTCTTGCAGAGAGAGTTATTAGAAAATGACAATTGCTTGATCATTTGGTTCATAAACTACATTGTAGAGTTAGTTGTCTACCATAAAAGGCCCATCATTTTTGTTTTGAGCTTTTTGTGAGAGTATAAACCAACAAAAAAAAAATTTTTCATTAACCTAACATAAATTTGATCTTTCCCAAATATAGAAAAATGGCAATCTATGTGTTCCATATCATGAATGTTTGTGTATATGCTGTTTTAACAAAACTTAAATGTTTCTTCAAAAGAAAAAAAAACAGATTTTCAGTGTAAGTTAATTAGAAATTCGAATAAATGAAGTTACATTAATGAAAAGACTACTCTGTTCATATTCAATTAATGTAATATAAATGGATTTGAATTGAGAAATGATTGGGGATGAAAACAGAACTAATACTTTTTAAATTGAGGGGGAAAAAGGAATTAAATATCTTCTATTTGCGCATCTTATTTATTCTCCATCTTTCTTCACCTTGCTCAGTGGGGTGGAAGGCTAAATGTTATGGGCAACATCAGAGGACTCCGTGCCCTCTGCATTCCAGTTGGGTTTGCTTCCCTGGAATCTGCAGAGATCAGAGGTTGAAACTAGGGTATTTCTTCCCAGGGATCTCTACCATGCATGTTGCCTGAGATTGGCCATTCCCTTCTCCTTTCAGGCACTCTCTCTAAGTTTAGTAGCTGCATGATTTCTTTGCTCCTTCAAGATACTGGCTATCATCTTTCCTCCTGTCTACTGCACCCTCCATGCTGGATTCTCTAGACTTTGTCTACGAAATTGAAAATAGCCCTTTATTAAATTGTTGACAGTTTGAATGTATCTGTCCTTTCAGTTAGAAATCTGACACAGTAGAATGTGCCTATTCTTATCCTTTTCTTATATTTTCTTGGAATAATGTGTATACTTGCAAATAGGAATTTTATGAAATATTTCAGTATAATTATCAATAACAAAAACAGCAATCATGTGAGTGAGTTATATGTATTAATCTGTGGGTGTCTGAATAGAACAGACTTGATAGACGTCATTAGATAATGACAAACATAAAAATTCATAGCAGGAAAATATAAGATAATTTGAACATATATTAATATATTAACATTGGAAAAATACAAAATATAACAGAGAACATGAGTTAAAATTTGATATTATAAGGATCAAAATTAGGATATCCAAAATATAAGAGGTTAAAAACAAATAGTGTTTCTTCCTCAAGTAATTTATTTTTAAGTTTAAAAATATTCCACTGTAATAGACATTTTTAATAGAGTCTTGTTTAATATAAAGTAAATTTTATAATATTTCCATTCTGTAATGGTCTAAGACATGAGTTAAAGTAAGCTTGAAATTGTATAATCAGTCACAAAATTTTAATGATGGTTGCATAACTAATCTAAAAAAAAGGTAAAATGATTGAAATTTGTGAAATATAATATCATTTCAAACTTAACTGAGATAACCAATATTATTTCCTGGACATAGTTCATGTTACTTATCAAGAATGTACCAAGTTAATGATAAAATTTTAAGTAAAACTAGAAAGAGGAAACACGGATTAAGGGAGGTATGCTTCCCAATCCTTTATTTATATATTTGTCTCTTTAAAATATTCTCTTGGTGCATTTCTTTCAAGAGGAGACACTTAAAAGACATATTAACTATAAATGTACTGAAGAACTGTAAAATTTTCTGAAATAGGTTTTCTAAATGCTAGAATAAGAAAGAATCCTCCCTTCCTCCATAATTTTCAGATATTTCTGGTCATCATTTCTTTTTCCTTTATAAAATTTAGTTTAAATTTGTATCATTTATAATTCATATTTTACAATTCATAATTATAATTATGTAAGATAATGCATAGATCTTAAGGTACATTTCGATGCACTGTAACAAATACATATACCCACATTATTCACACTGAAGTCAAGATTAGAATATCTGTATCACCTCAAAGTTCCCCTTTGCCTCATCAGAAGTCAAGTCTCACACTTGAGAAGCATCCAGAGTTGTGATTTACATTAGTTTTATTCTGCATGAACTTCATGAAAATGTAATCATACAAATGTGCTCTTCTGTATCAAGCTCCTTTAATTTGAAAGTATATCAAAGAAATTCATTTATTCTACTTTAATTTTCAGTGCTTTTTTATTGCTGAGTAGTGCCCTATTTTATGGGTATACTACAATTTGTATTTACACTCAAAAGAGGGCGAACATTCAGACTGCTTCTAGTTTTTGACTATTATGAATAATGCTACTTAACGTTACTTAACAATGCTTAAGATTTTTATGCAACATGTTTTATGAACAAACACTTTAATTTCTCTTGTGTGAACCTAAGAGTGAAATGGCTATGTCATAGAGTAAGGTTGATGTTAGAAGAAACTGGCAGACTATTTCCCGAAGTGGGGGTTTCATTTTTTATTTCTACCAGTAATGTATGAGAATTGAAGTTGTGCCACATTTTTGGCAATACTAGATGCTAACCATCATTTTATTTTAGTCACTGGATACATATTTGTTGCAATAACACAGAACTTTGATATATAAAATATGCAAATGTTGAAAAATTAAAATATGAATTATCCATTAGAAAAATGGATAGAGGACACAAGGTGACAAATAACACAAAGTATAATTATCCAATAAGGATATGGAAAAAAGCTAACCTCACACATCACATATCAAACAACTGCTAGTTAAAATATGATGCCACTTTAAAATGTATCAAATGAGACATGATTAGAAATATAATAGCAACATGTTGTTAGGGTATAGTAAAATGGAGATTTATATGTTCTTTTGATTGAAATATAGATATGTATTTATTTCTTTTTTATTTTTAATTATGGGTACATAATACCCCAGTTATCCTGATTTGATTAATACACATCATGTGCCTATATCCACACATCACATGTACCCTATAAATATATGTAACTATTAGATTTATATTTATTTCTTGAGAAATTGGCAATATTTATCAAAAGATGTTAAAATGTCCTACCTCTCTTTTATCTAGTATTTCAACTTCTTTATGTGTATAATAAGGAAATAGTGCAAGATAAGATTGAAGCCTTTCGCAAGAATGTTTCTAAAAGATATATAACATCAATATATTTAAAGCATTTTAAATGTCTAATAGACATGGTTAAATTAAAGCACTGAAAATCTTCTTTAATACTTGTACCACTACAAAACATTTGAGAAAGTATTTATAAGTCATTCATGTTAAAACTTAAAAACATTACATATAATTTGATTTCTATTCATAGTCATGTGTAATAACATATGTAAAATATACACAAATATATGCCTAGAAGAAACACTTGAAAATTACAAGCACACTGTATGGGTAAGGACATTATTTCTGACTTGTGTTTTATTTCTTTTTTTCAATTTTTTTAAAAGTATGTACTATTTTAACTACTTAAAGAGGTCTTTATTTTATTTTGTTCATATATATCTTTTCTTTTATTTTATTTCAAGAAAATATGAAAGTAAGAACACTTTATTTTCATTTTATATCTTTGCCTCTCCCTAGCAAGGCTTAGAGGTATGCCCTTCCCCTCACAATGCTCACCACCCCCCTCAGATGTGGGTCTACCCCTCAACTCCCGAATCCCTGGTGAACACCACCACCCTTTGACCACCATAGTGTTAATCAGTCAGTACCAATTTGATGGTGAGCACATGTGGAGCCCATTTTTCTGATCTTGTGTCAACTCACTTTGGATAACAGGCTTAAGCTTAATCCAGGATAATATAAGCAGTGCTAGCTCACTGTCATTTCTTAGAATTGAGTAATATTCCATCGTAAGCATATACCAAATTTTAATAATCCATTCATGAATTGACGGGCACTTGGGTTGTTTCCATATCCTTGCAATAGTGAATTGTGCTGCCATAAATATTCGAGTGCAGATGTCTTTATAATAGAATGCCTTATGCTCTTTTGGGTAGATGCGTAATAATGCTATTGCTGGGTTGAATGACATTTCTATTTTTAGCTCTTTGAAGTATCTTCAAATTCTTTTCCACAAAGGTTGCACTAATTTGCAGTCCCACCAGCAGTGTAAGAGTGTTCTTGTTAATTCTTTTGAGTTCTAGGTAGAATCTTGTTATCAGACCTTTATTGGAAGTGTATGGAGCAAATATTTTCTCCCATTCTGTAGGTTGTCTATTTGCTCTAATGATAGTGTCCTTGGCTGTGCAGAAGCTTTTTCATTTGATCAGATCCCATTTGTTTATTTTTGTTGCTGTGGTGATTGCTTTGGGGGTCTTCTTCAAGAATTCTTTGCCTAGGCCAATCTCTGAAAGGGTTTTCCCAACTTCTTCTTCTAGGATTCTTAAGGTTTCATGCCTCAGGCTTAAGTCTGTTAACTATCTTGAGTGGATTTTTGTGAGAGGGGAGAGGTAGGGATCCTGATTCATTCTTCTGCATGTAGCTGTCCAGTTTTCCCAGCACCATTTACTGAAAAGAGATTATTTTCCCCAATGTATATTTTTGTCTGCTTTATCAAAGATTATATTACTATATGCAGATGGTTTCATCTCTGGAAACTCAGTCCTATTCCAAAGATCAATGCTTCTGTTTTTGTGCCAGTACCAAACTGATTTAATTATTATGCTTTATAGTATAGTTTGAAGTCAGAAGACTGATGTCTCCCAGTTTGTTCTTTTTACTTAAGATTGCTTTGGCTATATGAGGTTTTCTCTGATTCCATAAAAAGTGAAGAATTATTTTTTTCTAGATCTGTAAAGAATGTTGGTGGTACTTTCATGGGGGTTGCATTTATTCTGTAGATCACTTTAGGTAATATTGACATTTTAATGATATTGATTCTACCAATTCATGAACAAGGTAGATTTTTCCATCTGTTTACACCTTCTATAATTTCTTCTTCTTTTTTTTGAATCGAAAGTTTAGTTTATTATATCTCAAACGTGAAGCAGTACAATTAATCAAAATACACATCTAAGCTATGGACACAGTTTTGCTATATAATGATAGCTTGTGTATGCCAGCAGTGAAGAAGCCTGGAGAGTGAGTAGTGATGAAATTGCCAAAGGGGTTTTCCACAGGTTGTTGAGAATTGAATATTTTTCCTTGCAAGAAGTGGTCCAATGCCTGGAAGAAGTGGTAGTCAGTTGGCGCAAGGTCTGGTGAATACAGTTTCTTTTATTAGTGTTTCATAGGTTTCCTTGCATAAGCCTTTCATATCTTTCATTAAATATATTCCTAGATATTTAATTTCTTTGGGGCTATAGTAAAAGGTATTGTGCTTTTTATTTGAATTTCAGCTTGATGGTTCTTGGCGTACATGAATGACTCTAATTTGTGTATGTTGATTTTGTTATCTGAGACTTTACCAAATTCATTTATCAAATCTAGGAGTCTCTTCGAGGAATCCATGGGTTTTTCTAGATAAATATCATATCATCGATGAAGAGTGAGAGTCTGATCTCATCTGCCCCCACTTGGATGATGCCCACTATCTCCTCTTCTATTCAACATAGTGCTCGAAGTCCTAGCTGTAGCAATCATATATACTTTCTTGCATATGATCTCCATTATCTGTCTTCTATTTGAATTTTTTTCTATTTCATGAAGTTATATCTATTCTCCTGTCCAACTATTCCATTTCCTACTTTTGCATTTACTTATTTACTTGGTGGTCTGGAAAAGACTTCAAAATATTGAATCTATATCCCTTATTGTTCTCTTATCACCCCTCCAAAATATTATCCTCCTTCCCTACATTCATACATTAAAAAATTAATGTGAGCTATATCTACTCAGTATTTCTCTCATATTTATAGCAATGACCTCTAACTTCTACCAATATTCAAGAAGTGGGTATAAAAAGTTACTGTGGGGATAGTACATGATCTGAAATAACTGAATAATAGCTCTTGGATTATTTCAGAGCTAGAATAGAAGCTTCAAACTAGTTGCTCCACATGCTCAATTGGTCCTGAAGTTAATTCTGTTTTCCCTGCACAATTACTTCAAATTTCTTTTATTTCCCCCATTGAAACATTTTATTAATACATAACAACAGAGATTTTCAGCTTTATTTAAAATATAGGAAAGTTTTCTGAGTCTGTGGTAGAGCAAAACCTGAAAAAGAATATCAATACCCTGTTTGTAGGTACTCTACTTTGATTGCCAGCTATTTATTTTTATTTCCAACCAAATTTTACTTTAAATTAGATAGACAAATTTGTCTATGAAATTTATGGAACTCAAGAGAAACTGGCCCCCTTTATTCATGTCTAGAAGCAGGTCCTAATTAGTTCTGGTCTATCATGATAATCAGATCTATCTTGAGAGTGACTGATTGAGAAAACTCAGCTAAAACCTGTCAACAAATAATACTCACCTGGTGAGTATTATTATAAATAATATTTATTATTATAAATATTTGTGTTCCCCAAAATTCATATGTTGAAATCCTAAGCCCCATAATAATAATATTAAGAAGTGGGGACTTTGGGGAGGTGTTAGGTCATGAAGGCAGAGTCCTTAAGAATAGGATTAGTATGATTATAAAAGAAACTCCAGAGAGCTTCCTTGCCCTTCTGCATTGTGAAGACAAAACCAGAAGGCATCTTCCAAGAGGAAGTGGGCTCATTGCACACACTGAACCTGCTAGTGCCTTGATCTTGGACTTTCCAGCCTCAAGAACATAAATTTCTGTTATGCATAAACTATCCAGTCTCTGGTATTTTGTTATAGCAGCCAAAGGGACAAATATACCTGAAGATTGTTTTAGCCAGAAAATAGACACGTGGCTTGAAGTGAACCAAGCCAAAGAAGAAACAACTTTTATTCAAGCCTTGTAGGGATTCATACTCTCTCTCTCTCTCTCTCTCTCTCTCTCTCTCTCTCTTTTATTCTGGGCATGAAAAGGAGCTATACATTATCGTGAAGGGCACCACAGTGCCAGCAAAGAGATGACAGGGATTAACTGGGAAAAATTGAACAGAGCCTTGACAACACTAACACTGATGCTGACAACTCTCTAGCTAAACTTGCTATCACATGAATACATTACATAGGTCGTTTGAGTCAGATTATGATTACTTATAATAGAAAGCATCTATTCAATACTCCCATTCAGTTGTAGGATATACCTTCTCCCACTTAGAAGAGATCCATTTGCAGTTTATCATCCTGGATGTAACCTATTTTACTTATCTATATTTTCTGAGTGGCCGTTAGGGTTATTTGGGTTAACAAACCTTGATGTAGAGAAATTAAAGTCTTATCTTTCACATAATCCTCATCAAAGGATGTCATGTGCATGCCTGTGTGAGAGGAGAGGTAATGATTTTCATTACATACATACCTTCTAATATATATACCTAGAAAGCAAATATTTGATATTATGGATTAAATATAGATTATAAATTTCAGTAGTCAGAAATAAAAGAATACCTATGTAATAATGATGCAGTTTAATGTGTGTATATGACTGAAAAATGACTCTTCTCCCACACACCTTTCAGCACTATGGATTTTCTCAAAAACAAATTTGAAAATACTGGGAAATATTAATAAAATTTGGCCTCTTATATTTTAAATTGTATTACATTATTGTATTGTAATTGCAATATAAATTATTTCTAGAAATTTGATGTTTAAACATTTAATATAAGATGTTTCCAAAAAAGTTACTTTGGGTAAGGGAATGAATTGACTTTTTATTGTGAAGCTATGAAGCTTTTTGATTAAACAATAATCAGAAATTAAGAAATTATCAATAAAACCCATTTATAGTTCTTGAAACACTACAAAGGAAAATACTTATATTACTATTTTCTCTAAGACAAGAGAGAAAACTAAATGCATTATTTCATCCAAAGTTTCTTTTATTAATAATCACTAATGAACAACTTAAAAGGAATGAAGACAAAAGTACATCCATTTATTTTTAGCTCATTAGAAATTGTGGATTTAAGCTTTTCCTTGTCTCTCCTTAATATTAAAGTGTGAGTCTATGCATAAAGCCCAGGGATATAACATGTTGACAATGTATGCACACATGCATGTTAGAGCATAAGGAACTATTCTACTTCTCCCCATAATTTTTATCTAATGAAAAATCCTTGAAAAATTATTGTATATGGAGGTTATACATCTTATTTAATCTTTATTTCATGTTTACTAATTGGCTAATATAGCATAAAACCACAAAAATTATTAAATGGTATAGCTTAAAGTAATTTACTTTCTCAAATGAATTACCTTTCTGGAGAAAAGCAGAAAATTACTCATGAACAGGTAAAGTTGTCTCTTATAAGAGCTGAAGAAGTTCTATTCTAAACATATCCTGCTACAGATACAATATTAATCAAGAAAAAGTTCAGTAGAATTTCTTTGTTTCAAGAATACTCTATGATTTTAATATTTTGAAAAATTACATCCACATATTATAATAAGAAAATGTGAAAATTTTATAGAAGGAAATTAAATGGGGATTTTGAATTCTTTCCTGATATTTTAAAGTGTGGTCAGAAGAAAAAAAACATGATAAGCTATTAAATTTAGCATGTTCATAAGTGTTTTTCAATTGTTTTGCTTCTCCAAATGTTATTAAATATTGATCTACTATCCTAGTTTATTGATATACTATCCTAGTTTTAATCAACTATGTTTTCAAATAAATGTACATGCACATGGCTAAAACTTGTTTCTATGAAAATAATATAGTCATATGCCACATAATCTTGGTTTGGCTGTTGTATAAGATTATAATGGAGCTGAAAAATTTCTATCTCTTAATGATGTAGTAGCTGCTGTAATGTTGTAGCACAATGTGTTCATTATGTGTTTGTGATGATGCTGATGGAAGCAAACCTATTGCACTACCAGGCATATAAAAAAAGTATAGTACATATAATCATGAATAGTACATAATACTGTATAATGATAATATGGGACTATGTTACTGGTTTATGTATTGACTATACTAAATGCTATAGTTATTCTAGAGTTTACTCCTTCTACTTAAAAAAATATATATATATAACTATAAAACAGCCTCAGGCAGGTCCTCAAGAAGATATTCCAGAAGAAGGAATTGTTATCATAGGAAATGACAGCTCTATGCCTATTATTGCTCCTGAAAAACTTTTGGTGGAACAAGGTATGGAGGCAGAAGACAATGATTTCAATGATCCTGATTTTGTGTAGGCCAAGCTCACGTGTGTTTTTGTGTTTTAGTTATTTAAAAAATGTTTAAAATTAAAAAAAATTAGAAAAAGGATATACAGAAAATATTTTCCACAGCTGTACAATGTGTTTGTGTTTATGGCCAAGTTTTATTACAAAAGACAAAAAGTTAAAAAAAAAGTTTATAAAGTAAAAATGTTATAGAAATCTGAGATTAACTTATTATTGAAGAAAGAAAAATATTTTTATAAATTTAATGTAGCCTACATGTACAGTATTTATAAAGTCTACAATAGTGTACAGTAATGTCTTAGGTCTTCACATTCACTCACACTCGTACACTGACTCATCCAAAACAAATTCCAGTCCTGCAATCTCTAGTCACGATAAGTGCCTATATACAGTTTCACTATTTTTATCTATTATACTATATTTCTACTGCACCATTTCTTTGTTTAAATATATATAGATACAAAAATACTATTTCACTACAGTTACATACAGTATTCAGTACAGTAACATATTGTACAGGTTTATAGTATAAGAGCAATTGGCTACACCATATACCTTTGGTATGTGGTAGGCTACCATCTAACTTTGTGCAAGTACACTCTATGATGTTGACAGAATGATGAAGTCCCCTAATGATGCATTTGTCAGAACATATCCCCTATCATTAAGTAACACATGACTCTATTAAAATTAGTCTTGATGCAGAAAATGTACTTAGCCTAAGAACTCAATATTGTGATTTATTTTATACTTTTTACATTTCAGATATAAAGGCTTATAAGATTAAAAGTATTAAAAGATACTTTCATTGAACAAGTTAATATATTTAAGGATAAAGAAATCATTAATTGTAAGTAGACACAGTACTTTTCAGGGGAACAAAAATTATATTAATATTACTAATTAAACTTGTCTGTTAAGTCATTTATTAATGGGCAATATTTTTAAGGACTAATTGACTACTTTAGCAATATTTATTGTGACTGAGGACTATTCAAAATAGTGAATTATATGAAATGCTTTATAACAGAAAAATTAAGAATTATTTGTAATCTTTAAAGCAGAATTAAATATAATTAAATATATACAATATCTACCTATATATCCACATATCTGCCTATCTAGTCTTCTATATATGCTTTTATATGTGTTAATAAAAAACTAGTTAACAGTAGTATCCTTGGAGGATAGGAACTGGGATATGGAGATTAAGGGATATTGCTTTGTGCTATCCATCTTTTTGTGCTGTTTGAAATTTTATGATTTACATAAAATTATCTTTAATTTCATAAATAAGATGTCAAACTTAACAATATATTATGGAAGTCAATATTTTAAAAATAAAGTTTTTATCCAAATAGATGAATAACATAATCATTAAAGCCATTAAAAAGAAATATGATTTGGAAATGAAGACATAAATTAATAGTCCAGACTATCCGCTACATTGATATTTGGCATAGAGAAATTTTTATGATTAGAAAATAAATTGATTGTCCATTCTAATTCACCAACATTGTATGTTAAGCATCAAATCAATCAAAAATATGCCTAAAAACTCAGATTTGTTTTTGAAAAAGACTAATTATGCCACAATTTTTATTTTATATTAGAAAAATACTCTAGTTACTACAACCAGGTCAATGTCTAAAGCAGATCAATTCTTTCTGAATATAAAGAGACACATTCTATAATTCCATATCTGATATACTTTAGGGATCTCTATCTTAGAAAGCAAACAAAATAAAATGCAACAATAAAATAAGTAACAATAAACAAAATCAGTAGCTGCAACAATGCTAGGTATAAAACAACAGGATAAAACAAATATAACCTAGAAAACAGGATGCAAAGAATATGTGTTAGGAATACATAACAAAACTGATTTTTTTCCATGAGATTAATTATAGTTGACTTGGTTCATATCAAAATATTCCCTTTACAAAAGGACAATAATGATCAGTGCTGCCAATATGGCCTTTCTCCCCCATAGCCTTGAAAGAACTTGTGAACACACGTCACTTTTTCTAAATGTTATGTGAATGAAAATCTTTGATTGTCATAGGAGTTATAATTTTTATGCAAATCATATTTGGCAGAGTTTGCTGGTTTACACAGAGCATATCCCAGTGATTTCAGTTGTAGTACAGCATACAGATTCAATGTAGACCATTATCCTACTAAAAAATTATACAGTTTTAATGTTATCACAGGTGTTCTATAACAGCTGTGACTTCTGCTGTTAAAAAGACAGCTAATTTCTCTAACATACGCTTAAGAGAACACAGTAATGTTCCTATTCTCAATTTACGAAAAAGACAGAGAGAGAGAGAGAAAGAAAGGAAGGAAGGAAGGAAGGAAGGAAGGAAGGAAGGAAGGAAGGAAGGAAGGAAGGAAGGAAGGAAGGAAAGAAGGAAAAAGGGAGGGAGGGAAGGAAGGAACGAAGAGAGAAAGAGAGAAAGATTGATTATTGCAAATAAAGGGTGGTGTATCTGTGTTTCAAATCTGGTATCTGACAGAAATAAAAATAGAACGTAGAAGATTATTTAGTAATTTAGTAAAAATTACCCTCTATTTACTATAAGTTTATTTCTATGAGCTTCAGAATACTGAAGGGGATTCCTCACAATTAATCAGCTGGTATACTTGACTCTCACCAAAATAAAAATCTTGAAAGGAAAGAAGATTAGGGATAGGGAGATAAATTACACAATTGAAAATGCATTTTATTGGAGTATAACATTGTTTCAAATGAGGTCAGGTTATAGAGTTCACATGAGGGTTTAAGAAATTTGGCTTGGATGGGGCCAGTTTCTTTTATTGTTTCGGGAAATAACCTAAACCCCTTTATCAGTGCCTGGGAATGTTCAAAGCCCAAGCTTGGATTCAAGCCTACAGGGGAAAACATGCACCATGTTACAGAGTGGTCAAGGCACTGTGTTCCTTCCTCATGACAGAGAAAAATGTGGGGGAAACTTGGGAACCTAACAAACTTGTATAAAGAAACAGGTATAACTCATAACTATGTAGCTCAATGAAAGCTTATAAAGTAAATTCACTCATAAAATCAGCAACTTTGTCATAAATCAGGTAAACATGTTTGGATTTCTTTCTTAAATTTCAATTTTACCATATTAGCCTATTTCAGCCAACAGCATAATGTCTTTATTTTATCAGAACAAATGTTCATATTTATTACTGTACTTCCACTAATTTATTCTTCATCAATATAGTCTTGATTATTATTGACCTTTGAATTTCCATAAAGAAACTACTGCTCAATTTCCACAAATAAGCTATTGGGATTTGGTTGAGATAGCAATGAATGAGTAAATCAATTTGGGTTTAACTAACATCTTTACAATGTTTAGTCTTCCAACCATGAATTTGGGATATCTTTCCATTTATTTAATTCTTCTTTAATGATTTTTTTTGTGTTTTGCTTTTTGTGGAGACAGAGTCTCACTCTGTTGCCCCAGCTAAAGTGGTGTCATCATAGTTCACTGTAATCTCAAACTCCTGGGCTCAAGGGATCCTCCTGCCTCAGTCTCCTGAGTAGCTGGGACTACAGGCACACACCACCAGACTCAGCCAATTTTTTCTATTTTTAGTAAAGATGGGGTCTCGCTTCTGCTCAGGCTGGTCTTGAATTCCTGAGCATGAATGATCCTCCTGCCTCAGCCTCCCAGAGTGCTAGGACTACAAGCATGAGCCACAAGGCCTGGCCAAGTCTTCTTTAATTTTGAATATTTCATTCTCCTCAGTGCAAAGGTCTTATAACATTTTTAGTAGATATATATCTATATTTTATGTAATTATATTCTATAATACATTTTATAAAGTTCATTTTTTATTTGAATTGTTGATTACACCTTCACCAGCAGTGTGTGTGTGTGTGTGTATTGTATATGTGTGTATATATATGTGTATATATATGTATATGATGTGGCACTATTAATGTTTTCTGGTTCTTTTCTTGTTGCAGTTTTACTAACAAGAAAAGTTTCTGTATTTTTCTAGAAATGTATACATTTTATCAAACTATTACATTTCATCATGCAAAATTGTTTAAGACTTTTTAATATTCTTTTAATATACATAGAATTTCTACTATTGTCACTATCATTCTGCATTTATGCCTTATCTCCCTTCCTCTTTTTATTATTTTTATAGCTATATCAATTATTTAATGATATAAAAAAACCTAATTTTAGTTTCAATATTACTCCAGTTTTAAAATATTTTTCTATTTTAATAATACTATTTTTTTATTTTCTTCCTTATATTTTCCCCTGGTTTTAGGGTTTAGTTGTCTCTTATTTCAAGTTTTTTATGAATAAATGCATATGCATTATACATACACATGACTGTGTACATAAAGGCCAATATTTTTTTCAAATATACTACACACATTTTCATTCATTATAATAAGAGTAGTATAGGAGACATCAACATAATAACACCCTTAGCAAATAAATCATTGTCATTATTTTCAAAAGGGGTTACATTTTGTATTCAAAATATATTTTATTATCATTTCCTTCATAACTAGTGAGGTTTGTGCATATATACATAGACATTCAATTATATTATTTTAATTATATTAATTCTTATCAGTTTTTTCTCTTATAGGCTTGTTCATATTTGTATTATTTCTATGAGCCATTCCTATGTTAATGATATAGATACTTTGATAAGCAACATTAATAAATTTTTACAAGAACTGAGGAGGCAGCAATAAATAAAGTAAATGGAATAAAAATTAATAATCTTAACATACATAAATAAAAATCATAAAAGGATATAGTGTTGAAGAAACATCTTTAAATATCAAAAAGAAGATAATCTCATTCTTCTCAATTACTCTGAGACACAGTGAACCCTAAATTCACCAAACTGCTAAATAGCAATATTAAAAATGCCATTGAAAAATTCAAATACAAAACTGATCATATTGCATTTTAAATGCAAATATCTATGCTAAAAGCATATATTGTATTGATATTTCTACTATCAACTAAATCAATCGAATTAGAGATTGCAGTTAATCCAGTGGAGAAATCAATTTTTTATAAGTAGAAATAAAATTGACCGTAAGTATGTCTATATAACATAAGAAAAATACTTGGATTCATTATTTCAACCTATATTCATTATTATTCTTTGATTGCTATCAATAACATTTTAAATTTGGCATCATTAAAAATAATGTATTAGAAAAATATGGCATAGTGTGGCTAGAGAATGCAAGTTTAAAAAAGGATGGAAACCCAGCATCACAAGAGATGTAGATTCATGACCTAATATATGATATATATGGGACAGCACTGTCTGCATTCATCAGTCCCATCAGGAGTTCACCTTTGTAATTCATAACTCATAAGAGTGTGTTTTATGCTAAAGTGGTCAAATGATATAACTCAGATCCAAAGTCCACACTTGCCTAGAAAGAGCACGTTGACTAACAGCCCCAAATAAATACCTAAAATAAAGGAAAGAACATTGTCTAAAATGAAATGAAAAGTTATTCTTATTGTAAAACAGGAAGGTGGAATAGATACTGGACTAGCGAGAACAGGGATTTCCAATGCAAATTTTTAAAGACGAGGAAGAGTTTACTTCAATTTTTCATGCATTTATTTATTTTATATGAAACCATACATGAAATAATACATTTTAAGTTTTGAAAAATAATAATACCCCCCAAAAGTTATCAAGTTGGTTTTTATTTTATTTTATTTGTTTTTAATTTCAGAATATTAAATGGGTATATATATTTTGGTTACATATAGTGCCTTTGCCTTGCCCAAGCCAGAGCTACAAGTGTGCCCTTCCCTCATACAGTGTGCTTTGCACCCATTAGTTGTGAGTTTGCTCACCCCTACTACCCTCTTCCCACCTGACTGGCATCTATGAATATTACTTTCATGTGGGCACCTTAGTGTTGGTCAGTTAGTACCAATTTGATGGTGAGTACATGTGGTGCTTGTCTTTCCATTCTTGTGATACTTTACTTTGAAGGATGAGCTCAAGTTCTCTTCAGGATAATAAAAGAGGCGCTAGGTAACAATTATTTTGTGCTTGAGTAGTATTCCATGATATATACACACCACATTTTATTAATCCACTCATGTATCCATGGGCACTTGAGTTGTTTCCATATCTTTGCTATTGTGAATTGTGTTGCCATAAATGTTTGGGTGCAGATGTCTTTATTATAGAATGTCTTGTTTTGCTTTGAGTAGATACCTAGCAGTGGGATTGCTGGATCAAATAATATTTCTATTTTTAGTTCTTTGAGATATCTCCAAATTACTTTCCACTGAAGCTGTACTAATTTACATTCAGACCAGCAGTGTACAAGTGTTCCTGTCTCTCCACATCCAAGTCAGCATTTGTTGTCTGGGGACTTTTTGATAAAGGCCATTCTCAATTGAGTTAGGTGAGTTAGTTACTTTTTGTTGTTGTTGTTTTGAAATAAAAAAATCAGTTCCAGAATGTGCCTTAAAATTAAAAATATAAGCTTATTACATACCAATTTTTCAAGAAAATTAAATTATTTCATTATTATTGTTTATTCAGCCACAGGAATATTGACAAATTACTCTCAGAGTGTGTAGAAACAAAAGTAACTGAATATTAAAAGATCATATTTAATTTCCCCCAAATAGTTATTCCAAAGCTATGCTGGATGATTAAGATACTATTATATTACTACAGATCAGATTAACTGACACATATATATGCAAAATTCATAATTTTAATGTCTAATTTTGTACATTTGTCTATTATCTTGGGCTGCATTTGTGTATATTAGTTATTTAAAATCTGAGTAAAGAATAGCCAAGTGTCATGCAATACAGAATGTTTAGCATACATTTAATGATATTAAATCCATAATTTATCTGGAATTCATTAGAACCAGGTATTATATAAATAATCATGAATACCTCAAAAGTATGTGCAAATTGTATATTTTAAAATTTTATGGCATAAAAGTCAATGTAATATTTTTGTCAATTTTTTTTTTCTTAAAATGGATCAGTAACCTGCATTGAAAAATTGATTCAGAATCCTAGGAACTGAAGTAAGATTGATGCTTGGATTTCTATATACTCCTGAAACATTTGACAGTTTTCTATTTTTTATGCCACTTTGACCTGAACATCATGTCCTTTGAAATATGCATTTATGATATGAGTCCTTTCAAGCTAATAGAATTCTCAGAATTATTCTTTCCCTGATGTGCAAACGTGCCAAACAATGCTATTTCAAAGACGTCATTTACAGTGAGACAAGGTATGTGATGGTTAGTATGTGACCTCCAGAAATGCCAGAAATGGTTTATAGATGAGTTTGTCTTATTTTCCAGGTCATTTTGACATGTGTATCATTTCATCTTGGTCTGACCAACAGGTCTCCATGTCAACCGCACTTGGAGTATAAAGTATGTTGTCTCTGAATCTATATTTCTTACGCCTTAGTCTATGATTTGAGGTCCTGCCTCTTTGATACTTTATTTGAAATACTAGGCAAGTAGAAATATAAAAAGAGGGAAAATACATAAAATAAGAAAAGACAAAATGTTATAGAGCCATCTCTATGACTTCAATCATTTAGTTATTCTCTTATTTTTAACTTAAATTATTCTCTAGTAAAAATAAATAAAATGAAAAAGTAAATGAGAAAAAAAATTTAGAAAGATAAATATAATAGTGGGTGGAGAAAATATTAACTATAGACATAGTTTGAGGAAGATGGCATAAGAGGATTAGGCATTTTGCTTTGGAGAAATGAATAGTCTTTTAAAAAATAAAAAAAAAAATATGCTTAGGCAAGAATAAATGGTTGATATCTAGTAAAAATCCTAAAATGATGTTTCTCCTTTCTATAGCATTCATTAAAATGCTTTTTAGAATAGGATTTTCATGTGGATTTCAAGCTTTATTTTTGATTGGTGTAGCTCACTAGTCCATGAACTATGGACCATGAGGAAAAATTGGCCCATTACCTAGTTAGGGAAATAAAGTTTTATTAAAACTAAGAATTGCTATTTATATATATTTTTTCTATGTCCATTTCCATGCCAAAATATCAGATGACTAGTCCTCTTAGTGTCCATATTGCCCAGGAAGACTAACATATTTACTCGCTAGCCCTTAACAGAATATGTTTTTAATTCTTGGCCTAGTTGATGATTCATTTCTGAAATGCCTGCATGTCAGTTATGTTTGAACTGCTAGATAGTACAAAATACTAGAAATGTGCATTTTTTGTGTCAATGAGACTGCTTGAAATTACAATAGTTGAAGTTATATGCTATCATCTGAAAATTACAAAAGAAAATATTGTCAAAGGAGATTTGAAAGTTTTATGAATTACATGTGATAGGCTCAGAGAGACATATGATTAAGCCCCAGAAACATACCAGGTTTTGAAGTATGTGTGATTTTTTTAGTGCCAATTGATTACATATTCAAAATGCTTTGTCTCAGAATAATTTTCATAGATTTTTTAAGAAAAAGGATAAGAAATATGTCATGAAATGCACTTTTAATTAAGTGCTGGTGTTATATCTGTAAAGTCCACATAAAATACAGAATTAATGAAAATATCATATAATTGAAATTTATTAAAAGTAAATCTCAGTGAAAGTATTTAAAGGCCAGATTTTTCTAAAATAATTATCTTTTAAAATATAAAGGAGAAGATAATTAATATAAAATTTTACTTTTAATCTATAATTTAATATAATACTAAATGACTTTTAAGAGACAATTAAACCAGACTCTATTCGATAAAGGTTAAAACATTCAAATGTTCTATTTAATATTTTAGATGGAGACATAACAAAACATTCAATTCAAATCATTTGTTTTCCTTTTCACATTTAAGATATTATCTTAAATTCCCTAAAATAGTTTCATATGTAATATATTTCTTTTTTTAAAAGATGCTATGGAAAATACATCTTTGTTTTCATGACATTTGTATTTTGGACAATGTTTTCCAATCATATTTTTTCAACTAAAATAAGCATAAAATTTTAGTAAATCCAATGATGTTGTTTCTACCATAAATGACTTAAATTTACCATGTATTTTAGGATCTTCAACTTAAATTTGGAAAAAGTTTATTTAATTTTAACTGAATAATATTCTTTATGAGTCAATCAGCTCAGACTTTTTGGCTGAAAATGAGAGAAAAATCTAGTTTAAGTTGAAAGTATTATGAATGTATTGGTTCACATAAACTAATGCAGTTTTAGATTTCAGGCCTGGCATAGATACAGGGACCCCCAACAGAGGATATCCTTTCCTGCCCACCCCCTTTTATTTTTTCACTGACTTTATTCATAGATGGGATATCTTCTTTTAGACAACAGCATCTGCTTTTATAGCAAAAGATATTGACTTTTTAAGTATCATAGGCCCATCTGTGAAGTACAGCCAGGGAGCAGAAGCCATAGGTATAAATTACTCTGTCTAATCCTGATCTGAAATACAGCTACTGAAAGAAAATAAAAGGTGTTTATTATAACTTAAACAATGGATGTTGGAGAGGCAAAGTGTTATTGTTCATTCAATAACACTCTAATTTGTTACTTCAAAATTAAAGGGAAAGTATAAAACTGCAATTTTATCCTAATATACAAGTATCATGTATTTTTCTTTAAAATGTGATAGTTATAAAATGGCAACTGGAAAACATATGGATTGATATTACCTTTGGGGCTGTTCCTAGAGAAAGTGTTAGAGAAATAAAAAGTAGGTAAGTTGTCAGTAAGGTAATCTGATATGAATATAGAGGTAAACAACTTAGTCTACTGAATGGCAGTGTAAATTAATTATATCAAAATGACATATGGGAACTAATAATTTTTGATTCTGAAAAATATTAATAAGTCACAATCATTATACACTTTTTCAAACAATTCTTAAGAGCAAGCAAATCTCAGTTGTTGGAATTATCAAGAACTAAGGAAAAGAAGGAAAATGAAGGTAAGAGAAAGTCATAATGGCATATGTAAATTTTTTCAGCTTTATCGAAGTACACTTGACTCATAAAAACTGTATATATTTAAAGTATAGAACATGATGTTTTGATAAACACATGTATTATAATTTGATTACCACATTCAAGCTAACTAACATCTCTATCACCTCACATAGTTGTAATTTTTTTTTTTTTTTGGTGGTAAGAACATTTAAGAATAACTCTTACCAAATTTCAAGTATAAAATACAGTCTTACTACCATCACTAAGTCTGTTTTTTGTTGTTCATAACAGAATACCCCAAACTGAGTAATTTATAAAGAACAGTGGTTTGTTTAGCTCATGTTTCTGCAGGCTGTACAGGAAGCATGGCACTCCCATCTGGTCTTTTTCTGGTGCTGTGTCAAAATATAGCAGAACATGTCAAAGGGGAAATGGGTACATGTGAAAAGAGGGAAATCTGAACAGGCATCTGAGAGGTCTGGTTTTATACCAGACCACTCTCTGAGGAACTAATCCATTCCTATGATCCAGTATGAAGATGGAGAGAACTCACTTACTACTGGGAGAACAGCATCAAGCCATTCATGAGGACTCTGCACCCATAGCCGCTCACCGTCTCTGTCATCATCACACAAACCCTGCCCTCCATCAAATCAGCAGCAGCATGAGACTCTCATAGGAGAATCCCACTGCAAAGTGCACATGTGAGGGATCCAGCTGTGCCCTCCACATGAGAATCCTGTTGATCTGAGATGGTGCCTGGCAGCATGCCCCCAGCCCAGGCAAAACTGTCTTCCACAACACAGGTCCCTGGTGTCAAAAAGGTTGGGGACCACTTGTTATAGTATTTCCTACTATGAATCAGTTCTTATTTGTGTATATTAAGATTTATCATTTTTAGGCTTCTAGGTGTCAACTATTTTCATAGTTTGAGAGACTTTTTGTTCTTGTACTTTGTAAGACAGATCTCTGGTATTTTCTTCTAGTACCGTAATGATTTGATTTTTTTACAGTCCAATATTTGCTCTTTTACTTAAGGTGTAGGAAAAAAGCAAAAGAATGTCCTATCCACCCAAACTATTAGAAAAAAGCCATTTATATATAAAATTATAATGTTTTGAGCCAACTCTAATGCTGATAGCTCAAGACAATCAAGTGAACTAAATTTGGAAGGGTGACATGCCCCTCTAAGAACAGACAATACTTATGAGAATGAAGATGCTGCCCTATAATCAGGCAGGAGGAACATTAATGGAACATAGATGAACACATGGGGAATTTTAGCAGAGACACGAATACTATCAAAAAGTGACAAATGAAAATGTGGAAAATAAAAAAAAAAATCAGGATGAAGACAATTTTTGATGGGCTTAACAAAGAACTGAAAACAATCAAAGAAAGAATTCATGACAATAATGACAAGTCAATAGAAATTACTCAAATTAAACACAGAGATAAAAAATGAAAAAAAAATCTTAGATCCTTGAATATTTGTTGAACAATATCAAAGAGTGTAGCATGTATACATTTAGACCATCACAACAAAAGTTGTGGAAACAACCCAAGTGACCATCAATACATGAGTGGATTAATAAAATGTGGTATATGTATACCATGGAGTACTATTCAGCTCTAAGAAACAATGGTGATATAGCCCCTCTTGTATTTCCCTGGATAGAGCTGGAACCCATTCTACTAAGTGAAGTATCTCAATAATGGAAAAACAAGCACCACATGTACTCACCAGCAAATTGGTATTAACGGATGAACTCCTAAGTGGACATATAGGAATAACATTTATCAGGTGTTGGGCAGGTGGGAGGGGGGAGGAGGGGATGAGTATATACAAACATAATGAGTGAGATGTGCAACGTTTGGGGGATAGTCATGTTTGAAGCTCTTACTCGAGGGAATAGGGGGCATGGACAATATAAGTAACCTTAACATTTGTACCCCCATAATATGCTGAAATAAAAAAATAAAATAAAAACAACAACAAAAAAAAAAACAGAATAGAAGCCTAGAAGCATTTCCTTTTGCCTCATTGAGTTGAGATGTTACCTAACACATGAAAATCTTCAAATGTATTTTCATGTGTCTCTGTGCTTTGTTCTTTCAATTATCTATTTATTCATGTTTAGTGTGCCATTCTTCAATAATTGATAATTTATAATATGTTTAATATCTGATATGACTGTTACTTATTTCTATTCTTTTGCATTGCTTAGCTTTAATATGATTTTAAATTGTTTTCCTTATTAAATTTTGGTTAAATTTATCTAGTTTTTTTTTTTTTTCAATTTTTTTTTTTTTTTGAGACAGAGTCTCACTTTATTGCCCAGGCTAGAGTGAGTGCCGTGGCATCAGCCTAGCTCACAGCAACCTCAGACTCCTGGGCTCAAGCAATCCTCCTGCCTCAGCCTCCCAAGTGGCTGGGACTACAGGCATGTGTCACCATACCCGGCTAATTTTTTCTATATATATATTAGTTGGCCAATTAATTTCTTTCTATTTACAGTAGAAATGGGGTCTCGCTCTTGCTCAGGCTGGTTTCTAACTCCTGACCTTGAGCAATCCGCCCACCTCAGCCTCCCAGAGTGCTAGGATTACAGGCGTGAGCCACCATGCCTGGCCAAATTTATCTAGTTTTAAGAAAATACATAACATTCATTCATTGCAATATTATTTTTGTACATTAACTTAAGAAGATGATGTATTTGACATAGAAACTTGCTTTTCCATAAATGCTATGTCTTCTCATTTTTAAAGACTATTTTAGTGTATTTTTATAGTGTTTTAAAGCAGCAGTTCCCAACCTTTTTGGCACCAGGGCCTGGTTTCCTTGAAGACAATTTTCCCATGGATTGTGGGGAAGTGGAGCTTAGGTGGTGATGCGAGGGATGGGGAGCTGCTGTAAATACATATGAAGCTTCACTCTCCTGCCTACCATTTCTTGCTGCACGGACCTCCCCTCACCTTTTTAAGTTTGAGGGAAGACAATTTTTCTATGGAGGGTAGGCTCAGGACAGAAGCTTAGGGGCAGAGAAAGCTAACAAAAATGGTGAAAGTAAGAAAATGACAGAAAGCAAGATAGAAGAACAATATCTGAAATAACTAAATGAAAAGAAACAACAACAGAATACCCTCCCATTCACCCAAAAAGCGAATGCAAAACCAAATTCTCAACATAAAAAGAAATTTAATATCGAATTCCAACATTTTTTCTAGCATTCTTATAGTTTCATGCCTTAGATTTAAGTCTGTTATCCATCATGAATTAATTTTTATGAGATATGAGAGGTGCAGATCCTGTTTCAGTCTTCTACATGTGGCTATCTGATCTTCCCAGCACCATTTGTCAATAGAGATTCTTTTCCCCAGCGCATATTTTTGTCTGCTTTGTCAAAGATCATTTGACAATATGAGGATGGTTTTATATTTGTTTTCTCTGTTCTGATCCATAGATTTGTGTCTCTGCTTTTGTGCCAGTATACATCTTTTCTCTTAAATAGAAAAAAATAATATTTTTTAATATTAATATATTTACTCTTTTCAATGCTTTTAAAAATTAATGAACATTAAAAAATGATAGAACAGAGTAATAGTCAAACCATGATTAGAATGACAGTTTTTCCAAGTTAATTTATGCCAATATTCATCTTTATTCATAGAAATGAAATGCATTTGAAATTTTTGTCTCTCCATTGTATGTAATATCAGAAAATTCAAGACAACTCAAATGTAGTAAAACAGATACATCATTTATATTGTATTCATTCAATAAGTTATGAACAGTAGTTACAATAATAATATAGAGTTACACTTTTGATATTAATAACTCTCAAAAACATAACGTTGAGTAAAAAAAAAAAAGCCAGTGGCAGAAATACAGGGTATAATTGAATTTGAATAAAATTTAAAAATGCAGTCCTATATGGTTTGTAAATATAATATTTGTGCCTGTAGTAAGAGTATGAGATATTATTGACATAACATACTTACCTTTGTTGTAAAAAGGAGAGGGATATACTGGTCATGAGACAAAAATATGTATTTTTAATAGGAAATTTATAAATTTATTCAGATATTCATCCTATAGCATTTATTGGGAGGTACCATTGCTAATCCTGGCAGTGCAACAGTTTCAAAACAGTTTCCTAGATTATTATTTTATAGAATAAATTTAGAAATAAAATTATATTGATGATAAAATTGATAAATGTTTCAATACTATTTAACATAGAAGTTCATAAAACAGAAAACTACACACATTCTTCAGCATTCAATAGCATCTGGAAAATAAAAAGCATACAACTGAAAACTGGAGTTAATAAAGCAATGAAGAAGTAAAATTTTTCCATCAGAGAAAAGCATGCACAAAGATTATAGTGTCAAAGAGAGTGTCAATGCATGTTAGGCAAGCATTTCATGCAAATCAATTATCTAGCAGAAAAAAAAATGTGATAGGACACTTGAATAAAGTACATTAAATAATTAAAGTAAAACATACAAAGACTTTGATATTGCTGAAGAGGGAGTTTGGAAGAAAGTACTTTATGTGTTGAAATCATTGATACATTAATTAATTCTTTAGGGAAATCAAAATAGTCTAGTGTACCTATATAAAAAAGAAAAAAAATATTTTTTTCAGGATATCTATGTAGAGACATTAGTGACCAGTTTTCCTCAGAAAGAAGAAACACAGTTACAGGTGAATAAGAATGGCCCAAGTGGAATACTGAGGGAAGAATTCCAGCACCTCTGGGAAGCAGTTATGGCACAGAATAACAAGGAAGCAAAAGTTTGACAGTGATCAAACTTGGAGTCCTATGAAAAGTGTAGACAAGGGTGTTTCTTTTTGCTGCCCTACCCTTGCTGTACTGTTCTCTCTCAAACTGTCTCTATCTTCATGAGCCCAAGCTCTGCTTCAGATGGTGATTTGGGAACTTCTTAAGGAGAGACCACTATGCTCCCAGCTCTTTAGCTCAGGGTCACTTACCCTCCCCCTTGACCTGAGCTCAGGTGACAGACGCCATGCTGCTTGTGCATCCTTTGTGGATATCTATTCTGCCAAGGGGCTCTCAGACCTTCTGTGTCTGTATCACTGGATCCTCCACAATCATTTCTGAGCATCCACTTGGACCATGACAAACACAAAGATCTCATGGGGCCCAAGGAAGCTAAGGGATTTTCAGAGTTCTAATCCCCAAGGTGGACTTCTAGGGGAAGGGAAAATACAGCATGCCACAGCACCCCTTGGAACAAACGAAACCAGAACACATGCCCTTCTTCACCCGAAAGCTCCCTGCTTGTGAGGCCAAAAGTGTATACATCCTTTTCAGCAGAGACATGGGTATGGCACTCCATCTTGTAAGAAAGGAGGGTTGTTCCAGTCCAGTGGCCAAATGGCACCAGTGCCAGGAATGGACGTGGACTTAGATTTAGCACATAGCATAGTCTTCTGCTACAGCTAACTCTTACATGTAAGCACCATCTACTGGCCTAGAGGTTGAACTCCACAATCCAATATAAAACCTAATGTCAGAAGAGCAGAGGGCTGTAAAATGAGATAAGCTTCCTGAGACCTCTGCAATTCCAGTTATGCAGAAGGTAATAATCTTTCTCATGTGTCCAAAATATTGCTACCAAAATCAGCATTTGAGACAGCCACTTCAAAAAGGCTATCTAGAACCAAGGAACTCATACAGAGCCTTGGCCCCCTAAAAGCACCAAAAATAGAAGTCAAAAGACCAAACATAGCATACATTATGGTCATACACTCAAGGGGAAAATTTTTTAAAAATCCTATTTATGTGATAGTAAATATAAAAATAAAGAATAGCAGCTTCTCCGAATGAGAAGGGATGAGTGTAAGAACTCCAGGGGTATGAAAAAACAGAATGTTTTAACACCCTGATAAGATCACACTAGCTATCTAGCAATAGATCCAAACCAAAATGAAACTTCTGAAATAACAGATAAAGAATTCAAGCTATGTATTATAAGGAAGTTCACTGAGATCCAAGAGAGAGTTGAAAATCAACACAAACCATAAAAAATTCAGAAGATGAATTTAAAAAATTGCTAAAGAGATAGCTGTTTTTAAAATAATAAAATAGAACTTCTGGTAATTAAATACTCATGGAAAGAAGTACAAAATATAGTTAAAAGCTCTAACAATAGAATAAATTAAGTAGCGGAAAGAATTTCAGAGCTTGAAGACAGTCCTTTTGAATCAGGCCAGACTGACAAAAATAAAGAAATAAGAACTTTTTTTAAAAAAAGTAAAAATAATGAAGAACCTATGAGAGAATAATTGAGGAAAAGTTCTTTGGTCTTGAAAGAGATTAAGATATCAGATACAAGAGACTCAGAGAACATCAGAGAGATACGTTTCAAGAAAGTCTTCACAAAGTGTATAGTCATCAGACAATCCAAAATCAACATGAAGAAAAAAACACTCGAAAAGCAACAAGATCAAAATGTCTAATTACCTGTAATGGAAATTCCATTAGACTAACAGCAGACATCTCAGTAAAAACCTTGCAAGGACAGGAGAGATTGGGGTCCTACTTCACTATTCTCAAAGGAAAGGACTATCAGTCATAAATTCTGTATTCTGTTAAACTAAGCTTCATAAGTGGAGGAGAAATAAAGTCTTAGATAAAGAAATTGGAAAGGAGTTCATCCCCACTAAACTAGCCCTATAATTAATTCATACAATTAAGTAACAACATTATAATAGGAACAGAACCTAACATATCAATATTAACTTTGAATTTATATGAAATAAATATCCCACTTAGAAGATAAAGATTAGCCAAATGGAAAAAAATAAAACTATAACCCAAACGTATGCTGCCAACAAAAGACTTACTAAACTGATAAAAACTTTTATAAATTCAAGGTAAAAATGTTCAAAAACACATTCTGTACAATGGAAAACAAAAGTGAGCAGGAGTGGCTATACTTATATCAGATAAAAGATATTTTAAATCAACAACAGTAACAAAAGATAAGAAGGTCTATATAATGGTAAAATGATTAATTCAACAGGAAGATATAACAATTCTGAATATATATGCACCTAAAACCAGATCACTGAGATTCATAAAGTAAATATTATTAGAAAAGAGATAGACAATAATAAAAGAAAAAAACTGAGTAGTTTCAATACTCCATTGACAGATCATTGAGGCAGAAAATTAACTAAGAAACACTGGACTTTCAACTCTAGAACACATGGACCTAATAGACATTTATAGAACATTCTACCAAAAACTTCAGGGTATAAGTTTTTTAGGCCATGTGTTAGGCCATAAAACAAGTCTCAATAAATTTTAAAAAATTGTTAGCATTTTAAGTATCTTCTCAGACCTCAGTTAAATAAAAGTAGATTTCTAAGAGAGACTCTCAAAATTATACACACATCTGGAAAATAAACTACCTGTTCCTGCATCATTTTTGGGTCAATGATGAAATCACAAAATGTAAATTAAAAAATATTTTAAGAAAATGAAAATAGTAATACAACATATCAAAACCTCTGCAATATAGCAAAAATGATGTTAGGAGGAAAGTTTATAGGGCTAAATACCTACATCAAAAAGATTAAAAGATAGCAAATTAAAAGATAGCAAATTAACAACCTAATGTCATGCCTAAAGGAACTAGAAAAACAAGGACAAACCAAACCCAAAACTAGTGGAAGAAAAACAACCAAAAAGATCAGAGCAGACCTAATGGAAAATAAAACCATAAAAAATACAAAACAGTATTTTAATAGGGATAGCATTAAATCTGTAGATCACTTTGGATATTATAGACATTTTAACAATGTTGATTCTGCTGATCCATGAGCATGGTAAATGTTCCCACCTGTTTATGTCCTCTCCTACTTCCTTACTCGGTGTTTTGTAGTTTCCCCTGTAGAGGTCTTTTACCTCCTTAAAAAGTATGACCTCATTAGACATACAAAAAAAGCATTTGATAAAATCTAACAATGCTTCATGATAAAAACCCTCAAAAACTTGGCATAGAAGGACATACTTCAAAATAGTAATAGCCAGTTATGACAGATCTACAGCCTGTTTCATATTTAACAAGGAAAACTTGAAAGTGTTGTCTCTAAAAATTATAACAAGACAAGGATGTCCCCTCTCCCCAATTCTTTTCGACATAGTATTGGAAGTCATAGCCAGAGCAATCAGACAAGAGAAAGAAATAATAGGCACCCAAATTGGAAAAGAGGAAGTCAAATTATTTGTTTGAAGATAATATGATCTCTTTCTTATACCTGGAAAATCCTAAAGAATCTTCAGAAAGGATTCTAGATTTGATAAATGAATTCAGTGAAATGCCAGGTTACAAAATCAAGGTACAGAAATCAGTAACATTTCTATACATCAATGACAACCAAGCTAAGAAACAAATCTGTAACTTGGTCCCAACCAGGTATGGTGGCTCTTGCTTATAATCCTAGCACTTTGGGAGACTAAGGCAGGAAGATCACTTGAGGCCAGGAATGTGAGACCAGCCTGGACAACATAAATAAAACCCTGTCTCTACAAAGAAATACTAAAAAAAATTAGCCAGGCATGTTGGGGGTGCTGCCGTTGGAAGATAGCTTGAGCCTAGAAGTTTGAGTCTACAGTGAGCTCCACTCCACTACACTCCAGCCTGGGTGACAAAGTGAGACTCTACCTCTAAAAATAAATTAATACATTAACAAAAAAATCCCTTTTAAAATAGCTGCAAAAAAATTCCAAATAAGGTGTTTAACCATGGAAGTGTAATATCTCTACAATGAGAAATAAGAAATACTAATGAATGAAATTAGAAATGACACTAACAAATAAAAATAATTAATGCTCATGAATTACAAGAGTCAATATTGTCAAAATGAATATAGTACCCAAAGCAATCTACAGTCAATGCAATTTCTGTCAATATATCAATCTAATTTTTCACATAATTAGAGAAAACAATCCTAAAATTTGTAAGGAAACAAAAGAGAGACTGAGTAGTCAAAGCTATGCTAAGCAAAATGAACAAAACTGGACATATCACATTATCAGACTTCAAATTATACTACAAGGCTATAATAACAAGGATAACAAGATACTTGTATAAAAATAGTCATACAAATCAGTGAAACAGAATATAAATCCAGAAATAAAGTCATGTATCTACAACCAAGTGATTTTTAACAAAGCAGATAAAAACATACACTGAGGAAAAACACCTTATTCAATAAATGATGCTGAGAAAATTGGATACCCATATGTAGAAGAATGAAACTGGATCCCAAACTCTCACTATATACTAAAAGTAACTCAAGATGGATTAAAAATGTAAGTGTAAGATCTAAAACCATAAAAATTCCAGAATAAAAACCTAAGAAAATATCTTCTAGACATTGATCTAGACAAACAATTTTTGACTAAGACTACAAAGTCAAATGCAACAAGGCTAAAGATAAACAAATGGAACTTAATTAAAGTAAAAAAGCTTCTACACAACAAAAGAAATAGTCGATCTACAGATATCCTATAATAAATAAACAACCTATAGAATGAGAGGAAGTAGTCATAAACTATCCTGCTGACAAAGGACTAATAACCTGACTCTACAAGGACCTCAAACAACTCAGCAAGAAGAAAACAAATAACCCTATTATAAAGGACATGAACAGACATTTTGCCAGACAAATTGCCAATAAAAATATGAGAAAATGCTCAACATCACCAATCATTAGAAAAATGCAAAGTAAAACACAATGAAATTAAAAAGTCAAAAACAATCAAGGCTAGTGTGGATATAATAAAAAAGAAATGCTTATACAATATATTGGTGGGAATATGAATTACTCTGACCTCTATGGAAAACAGTATGGAGATTTCTTAAAGAACTGAAAGTAGGCCTACCATCTGATAGAGCAATCTCACTACCAGGTATGTAACCAATGGAGTAAAACATCACTATATCAAAAAGATACCTGCATCCACATGTTTATTACAGCACAATTCATGATATGAAAGATATAGAATCAACCTAAGTCTACATCAACAGATATGTGGACAAAGAAACTATGGTGTATGTGTGTGTGTGTGTGCGTGGGTGTGTGTGTGTGCACGCACATGTAAATACATAGATAGATAGATAGGTCATGGAATACAGTTTAGCCATAAAAATTGACCTAATGTCTATGGCAGTAACTTGGATAGAACTGTAGGTCATTCTACTAAGTAAAGCAAGTCTATAATGGAAAATCAAGTATGTTCTCTTGAAAAGTGGGAGCTAAGCTATGGGTATGCATGCCATACACAGTGGAATAATAGATATCAACACCTCCAAAGGTGGGAGGGTGGGATGTGGGGTGAAGGATGAGAAATTACTAATGGCTACAATGTGCACTAGAAGCCCAGACTTCACTACTACAGAATATATCCATGTAACAAAACAGCACTTGTAACTTGTACCCCTTGAATCTATTCAAGTAAAAACAGAATGAAAGAAAGGGTAACTAATTACAAAATTGGGATTGAGAAAAATGATGTTAAAAAGTGTTTTTTTCAAGTGTCACACGATATTTCCAGATAAAAGTTATATGTTAAAATAGATGTGTGACATACTGTATATTATATTTTTTTGAAAATTCACAATATACATTATCATAATAAAAGCTCTGAGGACACAGTAATGAAGTATATAATAGTGCATTTTTATAATGTTTGTATATTTATGTATTAAACAATACATTGATCTTTGCTTTCTGTATAGATAAACTACTTTAACTTATTAGCCTATCAGCATAGTAGCTACACATGATAAAGTATTATTCTGGCCTTGGGACTTCTATAAAGATTTTTCTCAGAGTACCAAATGTGGTTGCAAAGAATTAGAAGCAATCTAGACTTCAATAGCAAAGAATGGGAAAAGTTTAATAGAACTATGTCTTGGCAATGATACCTATGACTGTGTATTTAACAATTGTCATCAAAGTCATTAATAGACATTGGATATAATGAGGATGAGCAAAAAAAGTGTATAAAAATGGGAATAAATGAATGAATGGAAAAATAAATGTATCAGTAAAACAGGAAAAATTAAAGAGAATGATAATGATAATAATCTTTGAGTATTGAGGTAGAAGTAAATCATTCCCAAACCTGGGACCCTAGAGATAAAAGAAGAAAGAGGAGTATGAGGAGGAAGAGAAAGAGGAGGAGGAGAAAGACAAAAACAAGAGGTAAAAGCAAAGGAAGAAAAGAAAAAAAACAGTATTACTAGTGATAAAAATAATTAAAATATTGTATGTACATCCTATAGGTTATATCTGCATAGTTCATGGGAGGAAAATTCTTAGAAATCTATATCTATATCTATCTATCTATCTCATGGGAAAAAGAGAAAACTCATTAAATAATCCAAAAGTCTGAAAAAATAAAACAACAAAATAGTCCTCAGATAAATTTCAAATATATATATAAAGAAATGCTTTGTACAACAGAAGAATTATTAATTCCAGAAGCTAGCACTTTGTTTCTAAAAACAAATATTAAACACCCATGCTTAGAGCTAACTAAATAAAAAAGGAGTAACATAAGGTATAGCACATAAAATTGTAGCTATAAAGGTAAAAGAAATACATTTTAATGAAATATATACTTCTCTACAAAAACATAATGTAAAACATTGATCCCAAGGAGGCTAGGAAACTCACGCTATGAGGGTAAAAAGAAAAAATCATCAAAGTGTAGACATTCCAAAATCAGCAGGCCATCAAGTTCCACTTGATGTTTGAATCCTATTAAACATACAAGATACAGTCTTTGACAGAGCTAAACTGACACACTCCATACATACATAAAGCCTTCATATGAAGTCAGAAGAGACCTGATATCAACCTCTGATAAAGAACACAAAGGTAAATGAAATAAATGTCTTATTTAATTATAAAGCAAAAAGTTTAAATAAATTCTAGTGAAACATAGCAGTATATTAAAAGAATAATACAGTTTTCCCAATTATGGTTTATTATAGAAATTAAAGGATGTTTAATATTATAAATCCTATTCATAGTATTTATCATATTGGAATAGCTTTGAAGATTAAAAGTGGCATTTTTTAATGTTGTAGAGACTTTCAATAAAAATTTAATATTTATCCTTCATAAGAAAAAATCATAGTGAAACATTGAAAAACATTTCTGGAAAAAATATTATAATATAAATAAACTATGCACCTACATATACATATATACAAATAAGCACACATAATATTTTCTCCAACATAAATGAAAAATACTAAGTTAGAACTTTCTAAACAATAAAATCATATACATAGTTTATGGGTATCAAGTGTCTTGAATAATATACATCAACTGTGGACAGTAGCTGCCTGTAGGGGAAGGACAGGAGATAGACCATTATGACACTATATTAAATTTTTACTTCAGAGTGCTTTAAACAATACCTTTTGTATTTCAAAAAATTTAGGGGTACAAGTATTTTTTGTTACATGGATAAATTGTACCATGCTGAAGTTGGGGCTTTCTATATACCTCTCATCAGAGTAGTGAACATTATACTTGATAGGTACACTTTTATCCCTCACCCATCTCCCACCCTCCACCCTTCTTAGTTTCTAATGTCCATTACTGCTCTTTATGACAACATACATCTTTCTTTTTTTTCTTTTTTTTTATTTCAGCATGTTATGGGGGTACAAATGTTAAGGTTACATATATTGCCCATTCCCCCCTCCCCTCTCTCACCCGCCCAACACCTGATAAATGTTATTCCTATATGTCCACTTAAGTGTTGATCCATTAATACCAATTTGCTGGTGAGTACATGTGGTGCTTGTTTTTCCATTCTTGAGATACATCACTTAGTAGAATGGGTTCCAGGTCTATCCAAGACAATACAAGAGGTGCTATATCACTATTGTTTCTTAAAGCTGAATAGTACTCCATGGTATACATATACCATATTTTATTAATCCACTCATGTATTGATGGGCACCTGGGTTGTTTCCACACCTTTGCAATTGTGAACTGTGCTGCTATAACCATTCAAGTGCAGGTGTCCCATTTGTAGAGTGTCATTTGATCTTTTGGGTAGATGCCCAGTAGTGGAATTGCTGGATCAAATGGTACATCTACTGGTATCACTTTAAGGTATCTCCATATTGCTTTCCCCAGAGGTTGAACTACTTTGCAGTCCCACCAGCAGTGTAGGAGTGTTCGTATCTCTCCTCATCCACGCCAACATTTGTTATTTGGGGACTTTTTGATAAAGGCCATTCTTACTGGAGATAAGTGATATCTCATTGCAGTTTTGATTTGCATTTCCCTGATGATTAGAGATGTTGAGCATTTTTTCATAAGTTTGTTGGCCTTTATTCTGTCTTCTTTTGAAAAATTTATTTTCATGTCCTTTGCCCACTTTTCAATAGGGTTGTTTAATTTTTTCTTGCTGATTTTCCTGAGTTCTAAATAGATTCTGGTTATGAGGCCATCTTTCATTTAGTTTCCACTTAAAACTGAGAACATATGGTACCTATTTTTCCATTCCTGAGATACTTCACTTAGGATAATGGTTTCCAGTCCACCCAAGACATTGCAAAATACATTATTTCATCCTGTTTATGGCTGTGCACTTAGGTCAATTCCATATCTTTGCTACTGTGAATTGTGGTGCAATAAAGATTCAGGTACAAGTGTCTTTTTTGTAAAATGACTTAGTTTCCTTTGGGTGGATACCCAATAGTGGGATTGCTGGATCAAATGTTGGGTCTACTTTTAGTTCTTTGAGAAATCTCCACACAGCTTTCTATAGTGGTTGTGCAAGTTTACATACCACCAGTAGTGAATAACCAATCCCTTCCCAATGCTACCACATCATCAATTACTTTTTTTTTTTTTCGGCATATTATAGGGGTACAGATTTTAACGTTTCAATAAATGCCCTTTCCCACCCTTCCCCCACAAGTCTGAGTTTCCAGCATGACTATCCCCCAGATGGTGCACATCTCACTCATTATGTATGTGTATACCCGCCCCCCCATGATTCTGGCAGGAGTAAGGTAGTATCTCATTGTTGTTTTTATTTGCATTGCCCTGATAATTAGTGATATTGAATATTTTTCAAATGTGTGTCAGCCATTTGTCTATCTTCTTTTGAGAAGAGTGTCTTCATGTTTTTTGCTGACTTTTTGATGGGGTTATTTAGGGTTTTTTTTTTTTCTCTCTCTCTTACTGATTTGAGTTCATTGTAGATTCTGGATTTCAGCCCTTTGTTGGATGTGTAGTTTGAGAATTTTTTCTCCCATTCTGTAGGTTGTCTCTTTATTGATTATTTGCTGTGCGGTAACTTTTTAGTTTAATTAAGTCCCATTTATTCATTTTGGTTGTTGCTGTATTTGCTTTTAGGATCTCACTGATAAATTCTATGCCTAGGCAAATGCCCCAAAGAGTTTTTCCTACATTTTCTTCTAGAATTTCTATGATTGGGGGTCTTATATACAATCCATCTTGAATTAATTTTTGTATATGGTGACAAATAGGGTTCTAGTTTCTTTCATCTACATATAGTTATCCAGTTTTCTCAGCACTATTTATTAAATGGGGCATCATTTCTCCAATGTATTTTCTTGACTGCTGCGTTAAGAATCAGTTGGTCATAGCTATATGGTTTTATTTTTGGGTCTCTATTCTGTTCTATTAGTCTGTGTGTCTACATTTATACCAACAGCATGCTGTTTTGGTTACATAACTTGCAGTATGATTTGAAGTAAAGTAATATGATGCCTCTAAATTTGTTCTTTTTGCATAAGATTGCTTTGGCTATCTGGAGCCTTTCTGGTTCCATGTAAAGTTTAAGATTTTTTTTTAGGTACATAAGATATGACAATGGAATTTTGGTAGGAATTTTATTAAATCTTAAATCACTTCAGGTAGTATGTATATTATAAAAGTGGAGATTCTTCCAATCCATGAGTGTAGGATATTTTCCAATTTGTTTTGTGTCATCTCTGATTTCTCTTATGAGTATCTTATAGTTCTCCTTATAGACATCTCTTACCTCCTTAGTTAAGTATATTTCTAGATATTTTATTTTCTTTGTATCTACTGTAAATGGTATTAAGTTCCTGACTTTACTTTCAACCTGACTGTTATTAGTATATAGAAGTGCTGATGTGTGTACATCAATTTTGTAACCTGAAACTGTACTGAATTTATTTATCAATTCTCAGGGACTTTTGGTGGAGTTTTTTTAGTTTTCTTGGTAGAAGATCATAACATTGCCAAACAGGGATACTTTGACATCTTCTTCCCTAATTTGGAAGTCCTTTTGCTTCTTTTTGTTGCTTAATGGCTCTGGCTAGGACATCTAGTTCTATGCTGAATAGTTGTGGAGATAGTGGGCATCCTTGTCTTGTTCTACTTCCTAAGGGGAATACTTTCAGCTTTTCCCCATTCAGTATGATGTTTGTCATTAGTTCATTATATATGGCTTTTATTATTTAGAGGTTTGTTCCTTCTAGTTTGTTTAGGGTTTTTATTAGAAAATGATACACGATTTTATCAAATGCTTTTTTTCATCTGAGGAGGTGATAATATGGTCTTTGATTTTAATACTATGTGGTGAATCACATTTATAGATTTGCATATATCAAACCATACTTGCAACTCTGGGATAAATTGCACTTGATCCCGGCAGATTATTTTTTTTGGTGTGCTGTTGAATTCAGATTGGAAGTAAATTTTTGCATCTATATTCATTGGGCATATTGATCTGTAGTTTTGTTTTTTGTTGTGTCCTTTCCTGCATTTGGTATCGGGCGATACTGGCTGCATAGACTGAGTTAGGAGAATTTCCTACTGCTGGATGTTATATAACAGCTTCAGTAGAATAGGTGTCAATTCTTCTTTGTAGGTGTGGTAGAATTTAGCTGTGAATATGTCTTTTCCAGGGATTTTTGTTTGTTTGTTTTGGGGAGAATTTTTAATTACTTGTTCAATCTCACTACTCATTATTTATCTGTTCAGGGTTTCTATTTCTTCATGATTCAATCTTAGTAGGTCATATATTTACAAAAATTTATCCATTTCCTTTAGATGTATGTGAAGGTTTTTACAGTATTCATGATCATATATTGTATTTCTGTGGTATCAGTTGTGATGTCTCCCTTTTCATTTCTAATCAGCTTATTTGGGTCCATTCTGTCTTATTTCTGGTTAATCTAGCTGGAGGTCTATTAATTTTATTTAATAGATATTTATCTTCTCAAAGAACCAAATTTTTGTTTCATTGATTTTGGGGGATTTTTTTTTTTTTTTTTTTTTTTTTTTTTTTTTTTTTTTTTTTTTTTTTTTTTTTTTTTTTTTTTTTTTGCTTTTATTTCATTTAATTTTGCTCCAAGCTTTTTTTTTTTTTTTTCCTGCTACCTTTGTGTTTGGTTTGTTTTCTTTTTTCTATTCCTTGAGGTGTGACATTAGGTTGTTAATTTTTCATCTTTATGTCTTTTTAATATGAATATTTAAGGCTATGAATTTCATTCTTAACACTGCTTTTGCTGTACCCCATAGATTTTTGGATGCTTGTATCATGATTGTTGTTCAGCTTGAAAATCTTTTGATTTCTGTCATAATTTTATCATTGACTTAAAGATAGTTCAGCAGCAGGTTATTTAATTTCCATTACTGTGTAGACTTGATAGTTCCTCTTAGAGTTGATTTCTAGTTTTATTCTACCGTAATCTGAGAAGGTACATTAAATGATTTTGATTTTCATGAACTTGCTGAGACTTTTTTTGTGGGCTATCATATGGCCTAACATAGAAAATGTCCCATGTGCTGATGAGAAGAACGCATAGTCTGCAGTTTTGGGGTAGAATGTTCTATAGATGTCTGTTAGGTCCATTTGTTCTAGAGTCCTGTTTAAGTCCAGGTTTCTTTGTTGATATTCTGCCTTGATAACCTAGTCAGTGAAGTGTTGCAATACCCAGCAAATATGATGTTGCTGTTTACTTCTTTGCTTAGATCTAGCAGTGTTTTATTTATGAAGTTGGTAGCTCCTGTGTTAAGTACACATATGTAGGATTGTTATATCTTCTTACTGAATTGCCACCTTTATCATTATATAGTGACCTTCTTTGTCTCTTTTACCAATGTTGATTTAATATCTATTTTATCTAATATGAGAATAGCTACTTTTGCTCAATTTTGGTTTCAATTCACGTGGAATTTTTTTTCATCAGTTTACCTTGAGTCTATGTGTATCTTGTGAGTTAGGTGAGTTTCTTGGAGACAGAAGTTACTTGGGGTATGCTTTTATATCCATTCAGCTAGTGTATATCTTTTAAATAGAACATTAAGACCATTTATGTTCAATATTAGTATTGATAGGTGAGATATTATTCTGTTTTTCATGTTTAATGATACCTAGTTCCTTTTTTTCTCCCTTGTGTTACAGTTTTATAAGAGTTGTGAGCTTTAACTTTTGGGTGTTTTTACATTATTGGGTATCAATTGTTCTTTTTCCATGTATAGAGTACTTTTGAGCATTTTCCTTAGGGTAGCTCTAGTGCTGAAATTTTCTCTTATTGTTTGCTATCCTGGGAAAGACTTTGTTTCTAATTGATTTCTGAAACTTAGTTTCATGGGATACAAAATTCTTGGCTGGCCATTATTCTGTTTAAGAGGACTAAAAACAGGACCCCAGTTCTTTCTGGCTTGAAAAGTCTCTGATGAGAGGTATGCTGTTACCCTGATGGATTTTCATTTGTGTATAACTTATTGTGTTGCTTTTGTCTCTCAGCATGTAGGACTTTCTCCTTCATTTTTATTTTGGTCAGATTTCTTGTTGATGATCTATTTGATATGAATCTTCCAGGTGTTTGATGACCATTTTGTATCTGAATATCTAGTGATACCAGAGAAGTTTTCCTCTATTATTCCCTCACACAGGTTGTCCATGTTTATTGCTTTTTCTTCTTCTCCTGCAGTGATATCTATAAATATTTTTTGGATTAATTTAAATTTATTAAATTTATTTATTTTATACAAGTTTATATGCAATAAAATTCTCCTAATTAATTCAAGACAATAATGCTCTTTCTCATTTCTTCCTGAAATAAAACCCCTCAGTATCTTTCATTAGTAAAATACTCCATTTCCTGAATGATATTTACCCAAATATTATGTTCTCATTAATATCTTATTTCTCTGAACAGTATTACTTGTTGGCTCCATAACTGATTTTGACCTTGAATTATACTTGCTTTAGAGCATGTTTTAATTCTATAACAGACAACTTCTCATTTTGTTTTTTTAAATTAGATTACAAACTCATAGAAGGCATATAATGTATCTCTGATATCCTCATATTCCTGTAACACATAATGAATTTTATATACATATTGAGGAACATTAATTGTTAAATTAATGTTTAGGAATTAAAGTATTTGTTGATTAAGAGGTATACAAATTTGAGTATAATAGCACCTTTAAGAAATTTCCCGGTGCTATCTTATACTTAAGAAACAATGGTATTATCTCAGTGCCGAGCTTTTAGAAAACTTTTAAATTTTGTTGACCCTAAGTACTTACATTAGTTCACTTTACATAATCCCGTATTTCTCACAGTGATTGTTTATTTTTCTTTGTTATTTTTTTCTACATTTTTTACTTGATTGTGTTACTTTGAAATCTTTGTCTTCGAGCTCTGAAATTCATTTTTCTGATTGGTCTAGTCTGTTATTAAGACTTTCTGATATATTTTGAAGTTCTCTAAATGACTCTTTCATTTCTTTAAGTTCCGTTATCTCTTTTCTAATGTTATCTACCTCTTTATTGAAATTTTCATTCATGACTAGAATTAATTTTTTGGTTTATTTGAGATTATTTTCTATTATCTCCTCAGTTCCATTCATCTTACTTGTCATCCATAATCTGAATTCCATATTTGTCATTTCAACAATTTCTTTTTGGTTGGAGTTCATTACTTGAGAGCTATTGTGATCCATTGGAGATGTCTTACTTGCCTGTTTTTTTAATGTTGCTGGAGTTTTTATGCTGGTTCCTTCTCATCTGGGACCACTTCTCTCAGCTCAGAACAGATAGCAGATATGGTACACCTGTTTTCCTCTGCTAAGATCCCTGTTGCTCAGTGAAGATATGGATGAGTCCCTGGATAGTGTACTTGGATCCTACTCTTGAAGTTTTACCAGGCAGAATAGGGATGGGTATACAGTGAGACTTCAATGCTGGTGCTCTTCTATATTTTCCCTATTCTCCTATGGTTATCTCTGGGATTCTGTGGCAGGGCTAGATCCTGATGCCAGGTGTGCACATGAGGTAGGGCTGGCTGGCAGGACAGGATTTGTGTGTGTGTCAGAGGAGTTCCACTAAGCATGGTGCATATTTGAGCAACCCTGTGTAGCTGAGGTGGTCAAAGAAAGGTCCATTGCAGGATGCTGTGTACAGTATAGCAGGTGTGCAAGATGTAACAGCCCTGTAGGCATATAGGGCACAAATTAGAGAGGGCCACTGGTTCTGAGTTGTCTAGCAGGTCACGGCTCATGTATGGTGTGGTGCTGGACTCTCAGACAGAGTGGACCTATGAGGCTGGGCATTTACATGTGATGAAGAAGGTCTGTGTTGCTCATGTGCATGGGATGGTCACAGGGCATGGTTTAGGGGCAGGGCAGGGAACATGCAGGGAGTAGCACCCAGGGTGCCTGTGCAGTACTGCTTGGGTCCTTGGAATGAAGTCTGCACAGATCCAAATGCTGTGGCTGCACTAGCTTTGTCCCACTTGGGGACTTTCAGGCAGTGGTGGTGGCAGCAGTCCAGTTTCCTCTGCAGTGCATGGTGGGTGCCAAAGGCTATAGGCATGTGCTCCACCCAGGTACCATTGGGAGTGTGGTTTATCGGGATCTCCCAGGCCACAGCAGTGGGCAATGGGCCTCTGGTCTCCTGCTCTGCCCAGTTTCCCCCTTCCCCCAACACAGCAGCAGGGGCAGGGGTGGATGTCACCTGCCCACAGGGCACCTGCAAGTCCCAGGATCCCCCACTCTTTCCCTGCCTGACAGGTACAAGGGGAAGGCAGCAGTCAGACATCTGACCCCTGGGCAAACATAGTGTTCAGGATTAAGATGTTATAATGGTACTATCTGCAGTGCCCAGCTTTCTCAAGCCAGCTGTCCCTTCTCTCCATAACAATGCAGCTGTGCAGCCTTCAGTCAGGTCTCTGTGTCAGTTTGGAGACCTATAGTAATGGGGGGCCCTTTTGCTGCTCTGGTTGCAATATCCTCAGTGGAAGAGTGGAGCCCAGAATTTTTTCCTCTATCCCTTTCCCACGCATGGGCACCTTTCATAGTTACCTCCCATCCTGCTGAGCAGTTCATCCCAATTGTGTCTTCTTCACTTCATTCCCACCTCCTCTCTGTGGATTCCCAGTGTTCTCACTCAGACAACTGAGTGAGAAGGTGGATATATATTTACTACTGGTAAGGTGCAAAGGTGGATATATATTTACTACTTTTGATTCATTACATTGATTTAAATCAGACAAGAAATAATTAGAAATATGTGAAAAATTTCCTTTTCCATTGAAAACAATTTGGTATTTTTGTTCCCTAAGAAGTTCAATTAAAACAAAACCCTCTATACAATTTTAATACTAACAATAAAATGTCTATGTTAGATTTTACTACATATAGAAGAATAAAAAAAAAACTTTATGAAGGTTAACAGAAAGGGTTAAAGAAGCTAACTGTATCCTTGACTTCAAAAATCATAGTACAAAGAATTTTAGATTTTTTCTGGACTCTAGGCACCTAATATGAAGACCATCAAAATGATAGTATCATGAGTCAGTGAGTCTTCAATATAAACTGTCAAAGATGAGAAGCTTCCTTGCACATTTGACCAGTGACCCTTCAATTGCAGGGGAATGACTGACACACAAGTTTTTCTATAATATCTTACAATATGTTCTTTCTATTGTTGTGCATTTATCAAAATTACATGGAAGCCTTCCTAGAATCAAGTCTGGAGTTTCAGGTTATTTAAAATGTGATACTGATAGCTAAAACTTGAAGCTAAAAATTAATGAACATTCTGTCTTTTATACTTAGTTGATAAAAGTATGTAATTAATAAAGAAAACTTATTAAAAGAAATGAAACACACACAAATCTCAAACAGGCCTTTGTAATAGATGTTCTTGGATGGGTTTCAGCTAAGACCCTGAATCCTCAAATTTTGCATGCATGATTTGGGGCATATGTTTATTGTTCTAAGGAGAAATTTCATTAAATTTCAACAAATTTTGAACTGTACATGGGACCAAAAGGAATTTAAGAATGTATGTAAGTAAATTAATGACTTTAATAAAGGATTTATATTATGTAAGTTGAGATATAAATAACTAATATTGCCACTGTTACTTTGAAAATTTTAACTAGCAAATGTATGTAGTGCATTATGTGGGTATCTAAAACATGTGCATTGAGGAATGGTGCAGGAGGAATGTTAATGGCAACATGCCAAATGCAGAAACTTTTCTGAAGAGGTTGAACAAGATGAGAATATTTACTATACTGGTTATGAAGACTTCCTATAAAGTCTCAGAAATCAGTACTGTGTGATCCTGAAACAAAAATGGAAAACCATATCCTCTGAACAAAACAAAAACAATGTTCAAAAATAGAGCCACATATAAATGGACACTTGATTCAGGACAAAGTTGCAGAGCACTGGTAAAAGTATATTCTTTTTAATAACCAATGCTGGGTCAGTTATATATACTTATGGAAGAAATGAAAACATAAGTTTGTCTTCTAAACACAAATTTAATTCCAAATAAATTTTATATCTGATTGTTAAAGTTAAAACAGTAAAAATTCTGCAAGGAAACATATGAACATTACTTTTTGTACTTTGAGTAGGCAAGATTTCTTAAACACATCATAAAAAGTGCAAACCATCAAAAACTAAAAGAAAAAAGAAAAGAAGACCACACTGACCCTATGACCATTTTGCCTCCCAGCTAGAAAATGTATGCACAAGTTGTGTTTATACCTTCAATTTTACATTCTCACTTTTGATTCTCTCTATATCTTATTCCATTTGGTTGTTGGTCTACATAACTTCTTTGAAATGACTTTAATTTAAGTGCCTGTTGATCTTTATCTTGGCAAACCAATAGCTATTCCTTATTCTCACTGTCCATTAAGCAATATTTGATGCATTTGTCTACTTACTCCAAAATGAAACATGTTATTCTCTAGGGTTCTATGATTTCATACTTTTACTATCAGCTTTTTGCTAATGGTCTTTCTTGCATCATTTCACTGCTCATGCTGTAATGTTAGAACTTATCATGACTATAATCCGGCATTTTTTTTATATATACTTTCTCGAAGTGTTGTCATCAAGTCTCATGATTTTAAAACATATCTATATGCTGACTACCTCTAAACTTATTTCTTCAGTCTTGGACTATTCCATAATATTCAGACCCATATATTTAATTGCCTGGACATCTCAGTCCATATATAATAAAAATATCAAATTTAACATTCTTAAAACAGAATTTATCATTTGCTTCATGTGCCAGCATGCAAAATCTGCTCTTTTCCCAGTCATCTAACCTAAAGTAAATATATTTTCCTAGAAAACTGTGAGTATTCCTTTTTTTTGAACTCTTATACTTAATCCATCTTGGAAATCCTGTCAGTATTGCTTTCTAAATATAAATTGACTCTAATCTTTTCTAATTCTCCATTGAAATAATTCTAACCCAAGCCACAGGTGCCTCTGCCTGAATTCATGGAACAACTTCCTCCTGTACATTGCCACTATTTAAATATTCGACACAATCAATTAATTATCTATGTAAAGACTAGAGTGATTTTCTCAAAGCTTATATTTTATCATATCAGTTCCTCTTCCCTAAGGTTTCCCCTTGGTGCTAGAATAACATCCAAATCCCATATCATGGCTTCTAAGCAAAAATTTATATTTTTATCTGCCAGCTTATCCATCTCAAAATTTATCTTTCTTTCTCTCAATTGGCAAGAGAGGATTCTATTTATTGATTTTGAACCTCAGCATATGATGAGTTGGTTTTAAATTTTAAAAAATAGAATTAAGAATGGAGTGAGGAAACTAAAATGATTGAGATATTTGGTGTGGCTAGGTCACATAGTCTTGAGCTTAGGCCTAGGTAAGCACTGGATATGCAGTCTTTACCAAAGCCAGCCGAGGGGAATTTATAGCATAGGCTATGAACACAGCTGGCTATCACATTCCAGAGTAGGCTGGAAAAGGGATTAAACCATGAGAAGAAAGTCTTTTATTTTCAGTGAAGCTTCATCTGAAAATTGCAAATGTTTTGTTATTTCACTGTATGTCTCAACCATGTCTGCGGGCTGAAATTTTATACTCCTAAGTTTATAGATTCTATACAGGTCACATGGTTCATACTGTTAATGTTTTGAACTTCTGTCAGGACCAAGAGAGAGAATTTTCTTAGTGATTTATCTTAGATTCATGTGGCTAGTCTAATCTCAAAAACCACCACCATATGGTCACACATCATCTCTGAATTTCGTTACAAATCAATGTTTGAACTAATCAATGCTTCCAATTCCAGGAACCATAACTACCAGCACCACCAACAAGAAGTGAGGCTTCAAACACTAATGCACGTATATTTTATTAATAGACATACAAAAAGCAATGTAGGCCCTCATTATAATTCCATGTTCTGGGGTTAAAATAGTGAAGTGATCCAATTAAAATATGGCAAGTCCTCAATGAGTATTTTTGAAAAAGTTCAACATCACTTACCATCAGGGAAATGCAAATCAAAACCATCAACTCACCTAAGATAAAATGACTATTGTCAAAGTGACAAAAAAAAAACAACAACAAAAAAAAAACAAATGCTGGTAGGGATGTGAAGAAAAGGGAACTCATACACCGCTAGTGAGAAATGCAATTAAGGAAACAGTATAGAGCTTCCTCAATATATTAAAAATGGAATTACCATATAATCCAACAATTTTATTTCACTTGAATATATATTTGAGTACTTATACACATAAAATAAAATAGTATGTCAAAGAGAGCTGCATTCACACATTTTTAGCCAAACTATTTACAATAGTCAAGGTATGGTAACAACCTAAGTGTCTATCAATGAATAAATGGATAAAAAAATGTGGTGTATATGTATACACACACACACAAACACACACACACACACACACACACACACCAATGGGATACTATTCAGCCACAAAAAGAATGATGACATAGATGAAAGTAGAGGACATTATGTTAACTGAAATAAGCCAAGCAGAGAAGGACAAATACCTCACACTTATGTATAATTAAAATAGTTGATCTCATAGAAGTAGAGAGTAGAATAGTGATTTCCAGAGGCTGAGGAGAATGCTGTAGGGAGATGAGGAGATGTTGATCAATGGGTACAAAATTAAAGTTAGATAGAAGAAATAGTTCTGATGTTCTATTGCACAGTATGGTGACTATAGTCAAAAATAATGTATGCTTCAAAATAGCTAGAGGAGAGGATTTGAAATGTTCTCAACACAAAGAAATTACAAGTTCTTGAGGTGATGAATATCCTAATTACTCTAACTCGATCATCACACAAGATATTGAAACATCACACTGTACCTCATATGCATTGAAGCATCCCTATAAATATGTACAATTATTATGTGTCAATTAAAAATTAAATAACACTGATAAAAATGTGGCAAGTCCAAAAACAAGTTTAAATGTCTGTATCTGAGACACTCTGATTCTAGAAATTGTTCTTCATTATGAATTATGATGTGAAAGAAAGGCACTTTCCTACTGAGCTGTTGTGCTATTTTTAGTAATAATTATTACTTGTTATATAATTATTATATATAAGTTTTTATGAATATATAATATACATATTTATGGGTTGCACGTGATATTAGTAGGTAGAAGCATACAATGTGTAATGATCAAATCTGGGTAATTAGGATGGCCATCACCTCCAACATTTATCATTTCTTTGTGTTAGCAACATTCCAATTACACTTTTCTAGTTATTATTAAATACATAACCAACTATTATTAACTATAATCACTGTTATACTACCAACACTAGATCTTATTCCTTTTATCTAACTTTATTTTTGTACCCATTACCCACCCTCTCTCTATCCCATCTCCCCCACTATTCTCATATGTACTATTTAAAATGATTATTGCTTTGTTAGTATATATTCTCCTGGAAAATGCATAGGAGAATGTGTATGTGTGTGTGTGTGTGTGTGTGTGTGTGTGTGTGTGATGATTTTAAAATTAAAATGTGTTTTGGTGGTGAAACTTTAATAAATTTGACAGAAGCAGAAACTTTATAGAGTTAAATTATTCTGTTTTATCATTTTGGAATTTTTGCTTATGAGAATTTCTTACAAATGACATTCCTTTAATGGGTTGATATCTTAAACAGTAATTATTAAAGATTTATTTTGGGATGGTAACTTACTCTTGGTGAGTATTCTATGACTCCAATGTTTTTATCATGACAGTCCTCAGTAATGCTTTATACTCATTATGTATAGATCTAAGGATTTCCTATATGAGATTATCACAAAGAATGCAGATGTCTTTCTTGCTATTATATCCATACCACATGTAAACAACTATTAAATATATTGCAAATGATTACTATATTAATATTAGTTTGTCAAAAATTTTCTGACATTACATTATGGTAATATGCATATAGATGTATATGTATACATACATACACATACAATAACATAATTAAGCATAGAAAACAGTTATGAATAATTCCTCTAAATTTCATCCCCAAAGCCATAAGAGAAGAAGAGACTTGGTGACTTATACATAGAGGGAGAAACATAAGAACCATAAGCCAAGTAATCCAAAATCCAAATAAAGGCGGAAAATTGGAAAGAGGAGGAACCCTTTTGGTGATGCTACCAAATGAATGATTAATGAAGTGACAAATCAACAAAAAGGAAATTATATTAATGACTAAAAACATTTAATTTTTCATTTATTTGTTTTTCTCAAAGAGGCTACCAAGAAATTCATGACATGTATAGGAATATCAGATTACATTTTAGAACTTGATGTAAAGCATAGCTAAGCCAGTATCAAGACAGTCCAGTGTTTGGATTCTTTAATAAAAAGTATATTGCAAGAAGGTTTATCTAACTTAAAATATATATTTTTTTCTCCGTATTCCCTGTTCTTAATGAATTTTATCTCTAAATATTTCATCTAATTCCAAAGAAAATATTTGTTTACAGCCAAAAGGAGGAAAAAAATGTTTAGCATGCAAATTAAGCAGTAAATAGTAATAACAAACTATCAATGACATCTACAGTTTTTCACAAGCCAAAAGAAAATATTTCAACTTATTTTCACCATTTTTTTCATACAATAGTGTCAAAGAAAGCAGTGACAAAGTTTGCATTAAGTAGCTTGTGAAAATTGAACAAAGACTCTGTGCTGGTAAATACATTGTCTTCTTTGGTGGGATTATTTACTTCTTTGACAGTTTCACTGTTGATGAGGACATGAGAAATTACTTTTACCGCAGGCTGTATGATATGTGGAATTTTTATCAGACGGTTGTTATTAAACATTGTTTAAACGAAAAGTGACACTGTCTTCTTTAATGGGCTGAATGTTCAAAAGATTAGCAAACACAAAAAAGCTTCCAGCATGAACTGAATTTTTATGATTTTCTTCTTGGCACACGGCCATAGTATAAAAGTTTCAAATGATTTTAAGAGCTACCTGGAGTGGTCTTAATTCCCAATTCACCTAGGAAGCTCTAAAATACTAAGTATTGTCTTTGGCATCTTCTTGGAAGACTTTATTTCTTTCTTTGGCCTTTATTGATCTTAACCATCTCTGGAAACATACTGTTTATACATGCAAATACTTTTCAACACAAAGTAAAGAAGAATTTAATGATAAGAGTAAAAGCAATAACTGTATCCTGATGAAAAATCTAGACTGAAGGAAATGCTCTGTTTTTCAAGTAACGAGAACATTTATACTTTACTTACAACTTAAACTATATTTCTTTTCTTGAGTGACCTTGAGAAACACATTCCACTGTGGAAACAAAAAGCATTTGGTTTAATTTTTTTTATTAAAAGTGACTACTATAAAAGTATTATATAAATAATATTACAAATGCTTTGTATTAATATATTATTCAATAATTAATATTTATTTTAGGTAGTGATCAATATTTAAATAAGTATATTTTCAGAAAAGGATTAGGTATAGGGTTATATCATGGTGAGAAATATGAACATATTAAAATAGTACTGTTTCAAATGTTTTATACCAAGCTTTTTAATATCTGGCACAAAAATATTAAGTATACAAATTTGTGTTCAGAATCTGTCTTATTCAGATAACTTTCAACTGCACTAATATATAGGACCTCGTACCCTAGATTTAAAGCTTCTTAATGGCATATGTATTATTTATTGGCATATTCCTATTTCCAAGTATAATAATAGCAGTTGCATTATTAATGAATTACAGAAACTCATTCTGTCACTCACGTGAGTTTCTTCATCCTAACCACTTCATTTCATTCTAACACATTAACACATTCATCCTAACACATTTCTTCATCCTAACCACTTCATTTACTTATAAACCAAAATAACAAATGCAACTTTTACTTTACAATACTTCTGCTTGTCCAATTGGCTAGATTTGATATAACTAACCAGTTTGTTTTACTTGACAAAATCTCTTTATCCTTTTCTTGCATTATCATAGAATTATCTGTTTATTTTCTTTTTTTATTATTTTGGTTGTTAGTTTTGTTTAAATGACTAAATTACCTTTCTTCTTCTCAAGTTTTTCTCTACTTTCTCCTGTACTACCAAATTTTAAGTTGTAATTGCTCAGAATTCTGCCCTGAGTCTCTTCACATTTTTAAATTCTTCCTCTAATTATCCTCCTTCACTTTACACTGAGAGTTCATGATAAACCAGGAACTAATTCATCTCAAAATTATACTTCTGAGACTGCTAACCTAAACTTCCCAATCTATAAATATAATTTTATATTTTGTAAAACCTTGATTCATAAAGAACTCAAACTCTTATATTACCTCAATGGAACCTCCAGGCTATTGATGCCTTTACTTTATCCTCCTTAACAATTATCTATATAGCAAATTATATAATTGAACTTTTGACTTGAAGTTCCATGAATTTAGTGTGTCCAACATGGATCCCATTACCCTTTTTTCTCCGACCAAAAACATTTACAACTTTTCAAATGTTTCTTCTTTCCGAAGGGACAATATGCAAGCTCAAGTCAGAATTCTGAAAGGTCATTCTAATTATCTCCATGTCTAATGCATTTTACATTCTTAGAAATTCCTATATTAAATATCTTTAATTCTAACTACCTCCATTTAGTCTTCTGCAAGAATATTAATACAAATAGTGACATTGATCTGTTATAGAAATAAAATGAGCCCTGGGTATCCACATTTTCTCGCCATCCCCTTAGGGTTCCAATATAGTCTTCACACAACCAACACCTTAAAATGTAATATATATATTATATATTTTTTAAAATACCATTTACCAAGATGCTTAATATCCTTTAACATATTTTCATGTCCCTTAAAATAAATTCTAAAATCTTTAAAAGAATAGGCATTGTTCATAATTAAAAGCTTGAATTAGTTTGTGAATTTTTTTTTGCTCTAAAACTACATAGGAGAATAATAAATCAATTCAGCAACTATTTTATATAAGCATATGTAAGAAGGATGGACACTTCTTAGAAATTATTATTATTTTTTTATTTCAGCATATTACAGGGGTACAAATGTTTAGGTTACATATACTGCCTTTGCCCTACCCAAGTCAGAGCTTCAAGCGTGTCTATCTGCCAGATGGTGCACACTGCATCCATGAAAAGAAATGAAGGAAACATAAATGCATAGTACTAAATAAAACCATAAAACTGAAATGTACTCACTGTATGACTCCAACTATAAGCAATTCTGGAAAGCACAAATCTATGGAGACAGTAAAAAATCAGTGGTTTCTAGGTATCCAGGGGGATGGGAGGGATAACTAGGTAGAGCACAGAGGATTTTTAGAGCAATGAAACTACTTTGTGTGATATCATACTGCTGATATATGTTATTATACATCTATCCAAACTTATAGAATGAACAGCAACAATCATAAGCTGGAATATAAACTTTGGTCCTTGGGTGATAATGATGTGTTAATGTAGTTTCTCCAACTGTAACAAATGTACCACTCTGGTAGGAGACATTGATAATGGGGAAGGGTACACATGTTGGGGCAGAAGTTATGTGAGAAAGCTTTCTGCCTTCCTCTCAATTTTCTTATGAACCTAAAACTGATTTAAAAGATAAAATCTATTTAATAAAATATCAGTGATTACAGAATCAGTATACATGCAATTGTATAATCTGATTTTTAAATGAAATTGTGTGCATTCTGAACTGTACACTCTATGTTCATTAATCTCCTGATGTGCCTACATGTTATGGTGCCATAAAAGTTCCTATCAACCAAAAACTCTTACCTGGCATTCTCAGCTTCTCAAGGTATAGATATTAGAAAACAAACAAACAAAAACTCAAAAAAAAAAAAAAAACAGTTCTCTGTCAAAGGTAAATATTTTCTTTCTTACTTCCTAAAACTTTTCTCAATAAATGAATTTATTCATTTAACAAGTCTGTATTGAGTGTTCACTATATATTAAATACCGATCTAGGTGTTAAAGGTACAAAGATAAATAGAATGAACCACCTCACCTTACCAGGCCATTGTTTCTATGGGAATTTTTCAGATAACCTCTGCATCCTCAAGCAAGCTAAGGAATAAGCCTTGGCCAACATAGTGTTTTGGGTCCAGAGTTAAAGAAGAAAGTGATTTTGAAAACAGCTACTGCAAAAACAGAAAATGATATTTGGTAAGGCAACAGAGGATCCCAAAGATTTTCTCTAGAAACTGATATTGAATCTGAGATTGGACTCTAGGACTTTGTATGAGATAAAATGTAAGATTTCCACAATAAACATGATTTTGGTCTGAGGCTGATGAGTTGCTTAGAGCAATTTATTTTGTTTGTATATTGAATTTCTTATTGTGAGCAGGGGCATTGATTATCTTTAGTTCCCTATTTAAATGGATTGGAGACATAAGGTAATACATAATTTCAACATAATAGGATGAAGCTTATCAATAATGTCAGATCACACACATCCATTACATTTATAGAGTCCAAAGCAAGAGGACAAACTACATGTAAGTGTCACACACACACACACACACACATACATATATATATGAATGAGAAAAATGTTTTAAATATGCTCTCCCTTCCTTGGTATGAAATGATAATTATAACTTCACATCAATAAAATAGAGAAACTATGTAAAAAGCTTTGATATTTCTTTGACCTAAAATCAGCAAAATAACAGGCATATTTTAATTATTTATATTGCATGTTTGACTGTTTGACTGATGGGGCAAGAATACTGGGATAAATAATAAAACAAATATAATTAACAAATTACTGTATAATTATTCCATAACATTTATTGCTTGTCCTTGAAGTAGTCAAATCTCCTATTTATGGTATAATGATGATTGCACAGAATTTGTGTTCTACTGATACTAACAGTCAAAAGTAAGAGTCAAAATTAATTGTATTTAAAATATTCAAATTTGTATATATTTTTACAAAAATTATAGATTAAAGTAGGAGTAAAATTCATACATTTTATTTTTTCAAAAATATTTATTTTCAAATAAAAACTATTAAAATTAAAGACATATTATAATTAAAGAATATTAACACCTTAAATTTAGAAGAAAATAAACATTATTCCATTAAATTTTTAAAAAATCATTAACTTTTATTTGAAATGCAACTCTTCAAAATCCCACTAGTCAATTTTTTTCTTGTTACTTACATAAAGAGTTGTCATAAAGGGATACACATATTTCATCTAGATATACATATATACATTTACATTACAAGGGATTGTTCAATATTACAATATGTTTCTTAATCACCATGTGCAACTCTTCTGTATGCCATGTAATTCTGGAGTATCACTGGAACCATGAATTGAAACAAAAGTAAAGAACGAAAAAAAGATTGCTCAGCGCTACTGGATAATGATACTTGGTTATGCAGGAATCTGTTGCATTCATGCTGAGAAGAAGGATTTGACAAGTTAATTAATTTATCTTTTCTCTTACCTAAATGCTTATGCTGCTCAAATTGTCTCCACACTCTGTCACAGTGCATTTAGTGTAGGCAGCAGCATAATGCACAAATGTTCTCAATATTCAGACGTCCTTTATTTCAATGACGTGGGCAGGGGTGCAGTACAGCATTACCCCTATTCCAGAAAGGCATTACTTACAGAGGCAGGTATTTAAGATTATGGGCACCCCTTCCCAAATGTGAGCATTGATTCTCAACTGACAAATGCCTAAGTGTACTTTATCGAATTAATTTTTTCTGTGTGGTTATAAACTGCGATTCCTCCAACATTCTGGCCAAGATCAGAGACCTCCTCAGGGACATACTGATTGGGTATCTTAAAAGCACATAAAAGAAATAACTACTCAAAGTTTTTCAAAGGAGAGGAAGGTTTGTAATTGTTTCTTACAAGTAGTAAAACTTCAGATGAGTTTCAGAGTGTTGGTAGTAAAGTATTTGTGGAACTACACAAATTCTTTCGCATAGGTAAACAGTTTGGGACATGTGACATGCTAATGAGTTTGAATTTCAATCTTTAGGCTCAAAGGAAGTTGTTTTGTTATTTTTTGTGACAAAAGAGAAATTATTTTTAGAAGGACACCAATGATGGAAAAAACCAAATATGAATATGAAGAAAGAACTAAGAGACAGTTGCAATAGTTTTTGTGAGAAAGACAAAGATTTGCCCTAAAGCAACATCAGGGGTGTTGGATAAAAAGGTAGTATTGAAGCAATATACAAAATAGTTACTATTTCTGCCATTGAGTATCTCATGAGCTCTTTTTAGAGTCATTTAACACTGTTTGATTGAATATTGATCTTATAGTAAACAAAAGTTGTAATTTATTATACATTTAAGATGTTTATAGATGTGTTATTTGCATAGTAAAGTACATAAGTATACATGCTGGTGATATTTAACGACAAAAAATATATAATCCATTGCTGTGGTTTGAATGTGTCCCCTAAATTTCATGTGTTAGAAACTTAATACCTAATGCAACAGTGTTGAGAGGTGGGGCCTTTAAGAGATGATTACGTCATGAAGGCTCTTCCCTCATGAATCGATTAATTATTGTTATTGCAGGAGTGGGTTACTTATGATGAGAGTGTAAGAGTGAGGCCAGGGGATAGCCCTCTCCAGATGTGGCCCCTTGATCTTGGATTCCCCAGCCTCCAGAATCATGAGCCAAATAAATTACTGTTCATTAAAAATTACTTAGTTGCAGGTATTATGTTAGAGGAGCATAAAATGGACTAAGACATTCAACCTATGTAGTTTAAAGAATAGCACAAATATCTGAGGAAGCTATTTTTACATATATAGATTAATTAGTATGCTATGTATATTGATATGTAAAATCAATCAAAATTTATAAATATTTACCTCATTTATAATATTTTAAAATGTGCTGTATAATTTGTTATAGAGGATATTAATCCTGGTCAAACATTACAAGAAGTAACAACAAGTGCTAAAAAAACAAACATGGTAAGGCAAAACTGCTGAAATCAGACTTAAAAGCAGATTCCACTGGAAAGCAAGACAGAAAGTAAATAGAAATCAGAACAAAACAATTTGAAAAGGTACAAATATCCTAATATCCAGAGGAGATGTTGTTATAAGCTTGGAGGAGATATAATTATTTAAAAAGTATGCCCTTGAAAATATATTCTGTATTATAAAGAGGAATATGTAAGTTACTCAAGAAAATATTATACATAGCTAAAGTTTTAGAATAGTTACAGTTTTTCTTCAGAAATGTGCATGTCTAAAATATCAGACTATCAAAGCTAATGTAAAAGAAAAATATCATCAAGCTCTGCCATTTTTAACATTGCAGTTAAAAATAAAGATTGGTTATCAACACCATATAAATTCATGTAACAGTCATAGAATGTGGTTCGAGATAATTATAGATATTTTTCAAAACAGATATATCAACATTCATTAATACTGAACAAATATCAATCAGCAAATCTTTATAAATGAGCAAGAAATACATAATATTGGTTTCTGTGACTTTATCAATAGAGATATTAACAACTTTTGCTAAAGCTATTCTGCATCCAAGTTCCTATTACCTTGAGTTTAAATTATGTAAACAAATATCTTCCACCAGTGAAAATGTATACTTGGGAGAAATAAGTTAAAATGTATATGTCTACATGATTCAAAATGTAAACTGCTAAAAAGTACTCAAATTCAGAAGTATGTTTATAAACTTGCTTATTGACTATTTGTATAGCATATTTCCTGATATTTTTATAAATAGGATGATTACAACTACTCTACTAGTACGCTCTTTGAGGACATAATGTTTTAAGGATTAGAAGGGATAGATGATAAACAATTAATCCCTACCTTATTTAGAAAACTAAAAATATTAAGTGCACTTTATCACATTAGACAAATATCTTTATTCTTCAAATTTTAATATAAATGCAGAATAGGGCCTAAAATAGGAAGTACTAACACATTAGCTCTTCAATAGATATATATTGTCAGAATCCTGTAGTCAATGCTAAGAAACTTAAATTCTGTCCCGTGAGTGATAGGGCCGATTAAAGTCTTTTAACAGGGGAATATGTTGGTCAGATTTGTATTCATGAAAGATCATTTTGGTATATTGCTTATATTAACTTGAAATATTATATCAGTGACTTTTTGAGTTTCTATACAATTAACTGGTATTCTGCTATGATACAGATACTAATAATAACAATCATCTTGAAAAAGACACAAATGCTCCACTGAGTAAGCAGTTTCTTTCTTGTAATATATGGTTTACACTATGGAAGCCATTATACCATTACACCATCAGAGAAGAAAGAAACTTAGAGACCAACCAGTCCAAACCCCTCATTTTATACATGCAGCTATGGGACCTCAGAGAGGGCAAGTGACTTGCCAGAGGTGATGGTACCGACAGTTAGTGACTGAGCTAGAATCAGGGCCCTGTATTCCCAGTGTCATGTCAGTGCTCATTTTGCAAATGTTCCTTAACAAATTTTCCAGCCTCCAGTCATGCTCACAACCTATCCATTCTCTACACTGCTGCCAAAATGATCTTTCATGAATACAAATCTGACCAACATATTCCCATTAAAAGACTTTATTTGGCCCTATCACTCACAGGACAGAATTTAAGTTTCTTAGCATTGACTACAGGATTCTGACATCTGCTTAATTTTCTAGTTTCTTTTCTCAGTAATTCTTAGAATCTAGAACCAGATGCTTTTATATGGACTTCTGCATCATGCTTTCTGTGTCCAGAAAAGACTTTCAATTTCTCTGAGGAAACAAACAAACAAACAAACAAACAGTTTTTTCCTTCTCCATTCACACACAGTCACTCAACACTTCTGATACCAGATGTATTTCTTTTCCCCTCCAACACACCAAACAATTCTCTGGCAGATACTCTAAGGGACACTATCTGAGTGTTCTCTATTTCAATTCATTCTGACACTACCTGGATATATCATCAGATCTCACAGGTTGAGGGCTCAGTCCCACATGACTTCAGATGCCAGTCGCAAACATTGCGTCCTAGCCTGTGCTTCTTACCAACCAGCTATAAATCAGGGTTTACACAACCTTCTCCTTGGTTTTGATTAATTTGCTAGGACAGCTCACAGAACTCAGGGAAACTTTTTACTCACATTTATTAATTTATTATAAAGGATATTAAAAGAATACAGATGAACAGCAGACGAAAGAGAAGCAAGAGCAGAAGTTATGTGGCCAGGATGCATAGCTTCCATGACTTCTCTAGCACATCACCCTGCAGGCACCCCCATGTTTTAAGCTGTCTGGATGCTCTCTAAACCTTGTCCTTTTGTGTTTTATGGAAGCTTCATTACGTAGGCATGATTGATTACATCATTAGGCAAGTGATCAACTTAACCTTCAGCACCCTTCCCACCTCTGGAGGTTGGGGGTGGGGCTGAAGACATAATAATTTATTATCCTGAGAGACAAATTTGGCAATATCAGCATTAGCAATTTAATCTAACTTTTAAAAGGAAATGTCAATAGTGGAAAATATTAATGTTCACTTCATTATCTGACTTTTTCCCTTTTCAGAAGTAAAGTGCTTAATAATATTTTATCTTTGTTTTCAAAAGTAAGGATAAACTATTAATATAAAGAACTTCAACTTTCTTTTAAAGTAGCTATGCACAAATTTAGATTTAACTGAAAATTTGATCCATAAGTGAAATGAATGTTTTTCCTTATTTTTAAAATATTGAGAATATAAAATATCTGGAAAAAAATCACAATAAAAGAGTTAATTTAAATTGATCATGACCACAGTTAGAATAAGAGCAGCAGGTACTTCAGAAAGGAATTTTTTTCCCCCAGAATACCCATTTAAGTACATTAATATAAGGAGGTTTATAATAAATTTTTAAAAGCAAAGCTATGAGAAATGTATTAAATAAATCAGCAATTATATAAGCTTGATAATCGTTTTGTGTCTGATGTATATATGTGGAAAGTTTTATAAGCAGTTTTATTTCTCTAAATAATTCTGTCTAAAGCTTTAGTAATGAAATCATTAAAAAATAAATGAAAAACAGATTTATCAAATACTTTAGAAAGCAAATGATAATAAGTATTTGATTTTGTTAAGTCATATATAATACAAAATGATGCCTTTGAAATGAATGCTATGTTATATATATTTTTAAAAACATAGATATCTACAGAATCAAATAAATATATTACCTTGTTGACAAAAGTAAACATTTAAACAAATTTTTATTTGTAAATAAGCCAAGTAACATAACTCTTAATCTATGAGAAAATAGTTTTGAAATCTATGATAAACATAAGCCACATAGACTATGAGAGATGAATCTACAAAAGGTCTTCTATAATAATAAAGTATTTTTACAGTGTGTACTATTAATTTATTTTTATTTTATTCATAAATGTATTTATTATTATAATTAGTTACATAGTTTCAAGTTTATAACTTTTTTTGTTACTGAGCCCCTGGAAAACCAGCAGAAAATAAACTTAAATGAAACAATGATTACGTCAACAATTTTATTGTGGCCAAAATCAGAGGGAAATTATGAACCAAATTATCTGTTGAGTCCCTTGATAGAGATACAGCTATCATATGAAAGAGGATAACATTCGTTGGAAATCCAGCAAATGGGAAGGGGGCAGAGGGGATAGAGAATGAAAAATTTTTATTAAAATATCTGAAAAAAGAACTTTTGAATTTAAACATTTAAAATATTTTAAGTAAAAATTAAAATTAAATGTTTAGCATTTTATTAATGTATGTCAATATTTTTCCCAAGAATTTTTAAATATTTAAAATGTTAGCCTAGGTTTGTGTTAGTGTTACTACTCTTAACACTAACACAAAATGCTGAATTAAAAAAAAGTTTCTTAATTAAAGCGTCTGCTTTTAAATAATGATATTTAGATCCCACAAATGTGATATTTTAATACTTGGTATATAAATTACCTTTCTCATACGTTTAAATTATAAATGAAATTTGTAGCAAATAATGAAGATTGACTCCATCAAGTTTTCATTCCTAAATGACAATCTACTATAAAAAAATTCATTCAAACTTTTAAAAGGATGTTTTTATGCCCTTGGATTTCTTATTGTACATTACTTACTATATTTTTTTATATATTGCAGAGAAAGGCAATGAATTGTAGCAGAAATAAAAACACAGCAATAGAACACAAAACCTGTGATTCTAGATCCAACATTTGTGACTCTATGAAAGTCTTAGTTTCTTAGTTTTCTTCATTGTTACTTTATCATAACATAAAACACTTAAGACAAATTACTTCTGAAGCCATTTACCAGTTTCATTTTTTCATGAGTCTACAATTATTCTTTTACAATTCCCACTGATAATGCAGTTATTAACTGTTGATTTAGAGATGTTATTTAACTGTTTACAAAATGATTATTAAAGGTTCTTGCCTTTAAATTTGTTAGGTGTCACAATGAAATATTAATAGAACTACAAAGAGAAATATTAGTAATCTTAAAAGTTATTAATAGCAAATCCATTTAATTTGCAAAAATCAATTTGCAAACATAATAACATTTTCAGTATATAAAGAAACATATGATTTATAAAACCCTTATGATTTCTTTAATAAGAATATAAGCTTTTGTTAATAAAATATTTTAATAAATATCTCAAATATTTTGGTTAATATATTTCTATAAGGCCACAATTTAGATAACATTGAAATGCAATAAAACTCATATATATTTTAAGGAAACATATATGTAAGTTTGAAATCTATAAATATATTACCTAAGTCATCCTTTCTTGTAGCTTCTTAATAAACTAAAAATATAGTAATATAGTAAAAGAGCATGTCTTTTATAAGAATTCAAAGAATTCTATATTCAGCCAAACTATATTTTACAAGTAAGAGTGAAATATTTTTGAAGACATACAATGTATCAGAAAACTAATTTGCTATAGAATTTTGCAGGAAAAAATGCTATTTTGCAAAAAAAAACTACAAAAAATTATAAGAAAAAAATGCATAAAAATTTAGCGATGATATTCTTATTCCCACCAAAATGCTGAATTCATGCACAATTCTCATCTACCTTCTTTGAGATTAATCCAGGTCATAGAAACAACACACAAAGAAGAAAAAAAAATGCACACATAAACACTAGAGGTGCAAACACCATAACCTATGGTTAGGGCTATTTTCAACTAGAGTGTTTGTGGCAGTGGCTTTTGCCTGAGGCTCGAGGAAGTCTGTGGAAATTAAAGCATGTTCAGATTTCTTCTCTTGCTTCTTGCTCCTCATATTGTCTTTGGTCAAGTGTGCCTGTCTCCATGCCAGCAATGACTTGAGACTGTGTTAAAATTTCCTCAAAAGAAAATCTGGGCCATGCAGAAGCCTTGTAACTATATGAAGATTTAAGGAAATCATCTGAGGATTAGCCATTGTTAAGTAATCCGCACTTCCTACTTTCCAGTTTCAAGAAATGAAAAATTACAATTTAAAGACTGTCTTCTAATCATTCCCCCTTGTAGCTCATTGAGACTGAAACACATTGGTAACTGCCCTAATCTCATACACATTCCTTTCATCTCTACACATTGTGTATTCCCCCAACCATGGAGAAAATGAGCTCAGGGACAGGGTGAAAGATGTTATAAAAATAAAATATTTTAAAAGAAAAGTGAATATATGATTACAATTCTACCAGAAGCAAAAACATTACAAGGACCAAGATTTAACATGATGCCATGAGGCCACTATACCTACTTAAAAGAAAAAAAAAGAATTTATTAGAAATATGTAACAAGAGTAAGAAAACATAAAAAAGGACATTAAACAAAAATATTAACTAGAAAGATATAATAGTTGAAATATCAATAGCAATCAAGGAAACAAAGGTAAATAGATACAACAGCTTAGGCATCAGATAATTGGAAGTTGGTTTTGCTAAAACCTCTCAGAAGGAAAGAGAAAATGTAAAAGAAAAACTAGGGCATATGAAAATGTATATACTAAAGATAAAAGTAGGAGTGCTAACAGCTATATAATAGGGATCCGAGAAAAAGAAATTATTTTGGAAAGGAATATTTGCAAATAAATGGAGATAGGTTCTCATAATTAAAAAATAACCAACTATCTGTTGAAAAATGTTAGAGTGCATGAGCAACAATATAAGAAAGAAAATAATGTTGATACTATACATTGTAACTTTGAACTATATGAAGTTTTTTAAAAAGCTATAAAATTGCACACAGTAGAAAACACACAAAGTGAATACATTTATTAATAAAAAGAAAAAAGAATTATATTGATATCTGATTTTTCAATTATAATATTGAATTTAAGTCAATAAAATAATGCTTTGAGTATTGGAGAACAAGCACATATAAATTATAATTTCATTACAGTAGTTCAAATATTAGAGCATGGTCGAAATATTTTATAGCATCCTAAGTCTCAGAAGATTTCACTCTCAAACAAATTTTGAAAGCAGGACTTAAGTATTTAAAGTAGGGGAGAGACAAATTCAAGATGTTTTATGTGAAGCACAGTAGTGCCCTTTATCCATGGGGGGCGGGTACATTCTAATACTCATAGTGGATGCCTGAAATTGTGGATAGTATAATGTCAAACCATATATATATATATATATATATATATATCATATATATTAATACTATGCTTTTTCCTATGCATACCTGCCTATGATAAAAGTTCAATTTATAAATTAGGCACAGTAAGAGATTAGTAACAATAACTAATAAGAAGATAGAACAATTATAAATATATAATATACTAAAAGTTATGTGAATGTAGTCCCTCTCTTTCTCTCTCTCACACTATCTTATTGTACTGTACTCTCCTATTTTCAGGGCTATTACCAAGGGTAACTGAAACCCTGGAAAGCAAAACCATGGACCAGAAAAGACTACTATATTTGAAGTAAAAGTCATCATATATGTTGGTATAATTTTTGTAACTTGTAAAATAACTAGTGTGAGAGAGACAGATAGAATATACATCCATTACAACACCAAATTTAAAGGCAAGATATTGTCATATTGTCAACATGATAAGGTTTGAAGAGTGGGGAAATAATGTAAAGGTGGACTAAAGTTCTTTTCTTATTATAGAAGACAATAATAGCATCCACTTTTAAAGAAATATGATAAAAATAAAATATATCTTAAAAAGTAGAGCAACTTGAAAAAATAAAACATATTACAAATTAAAATTAATTGGCAAGCCATTGCATAAAAAAACAAAATCCAGGTATGTGCAGTTTATAATAGAAACATATAAAATATAAGAATTCCCAAAGATTGAAAATAAAAATAAGAGAAAAAATGCACACTGATAATAACTAATAGTAGTTTAATAGTGTAGCTATTTAATAAGAATAAAATATACTTAAAGATATTAAAATTATAAATTGTTATTGCATAATTTTAAATGTTACATGTTTCAATTTGTCACAAAGATGTAACTCTTTCAAATATATGTGCACTAGCTGAAAATAAATAACATAAAATATTAAAATATAAAATATTAGAATATTTTTGTAAATATAAATATTTTAGATAAAATATAAAATCAGCAAAAATAAAATAATATTGATGTAACTATAAAGTTAATAAATCTACAAAGTGAGAATTTTCACTACACATCTGTTGATTATTGACAGGAAGATAACATTAAATATTTATATCAGCAATGTTTTAGGAGAAGTAAGCAACGCTATTAACCAGTCTGTCCTTTAGATAGAGAGTTCTCATCCATAATTTAGATAATATGTGTTTTTCTTAAGTGCATAGGAACAATAAGAGTTATAAATTAGGTTAGAAAATCCTCAGCAAAATTCAAAACTAGGTATATGTATTATAGCTGAGAACAATACTATAAACTTAAAAATTAATAGCAACAGAAAGTTAAAGATCTCCTTTTTTGAAAATTAAAGCATACATATGCAAAAAGACTCATATGGATACATATCTTGTAGTTTAAGGAGAAACCATAGTGAAAATTTTAAAATGACTAGATTTGAATGGTTAAAGAAAAAAATAAAAAGATAATCTCAGAAAATTGTTATAAGTTATAAAAAAACAAATGAAGGCATAGAATTGGAAATGTAATAACACAAATACAATAATACCTCACTAGATGGACTCAGGAGGGTGGTGAAAATGACAGAATAGACAATAGGTAAACTTGAAAGCAGATCAATTGACTTTCCCAAATAGAACAATAAAGAGAAAATAGACTTTTAAAAAATGAACAGACTCTCAGAAAACTATGAGACAATAATAAAATTAAAAAGTGCTAATATCTGAATCATTATAGCCCCAGGGAAGGAAAAGGGAATGGGCCTGAAAGAATATCTAAAGAATATAACAAGCTAAAAACTCCCCAAATTTGGTAAAAGATCTGAATTAGGTTTAAGAAGCCTAGCAAGCTCCTAACATGATAGAAATAAAGAAATCTACTCAAAACACATCATAATTAAATTCCTGAAAACTAAAGATAAAGAAAAAACTTAAAAGCAGCCAAAGAGAAATGAAGCACTACTTACTAGGCATAAAGACCAATATGAAAAACAGTGGATTTCTCATCTGAAACCATGGAGGCCAGAAGAATCCAGCATGATATTTCCAAGCACTGAAAGAAAAGAATTATGGCCCATGAATTCTGTATCTAGCAGATACAGAATTCTGTATTCTAGAAGAATACTCCTGTATTCTTCAGGAGTGAAAGCAACATAATGTGAAGACAATCCCTGATGAAAGAAAATTGAATTTGTTGTTGGTAAACTTATCCTTAATAAATGGCTAAAGGAGGTTCTTTATAAAGAAAGTACATGACAATGGAAAGGACTGGGAATTCAGAAAGAAAAACCGAACAACAGAATGGGGGAAATAGGGATAAATGTGATAGACTATCTTATTTTGTATGAGTATGGTATATTATATTTGATGTTTGAAACAAAATATGGCACCGTCTGAGGTGATGCTCAATGTATATATAGAAGAAACACTTCAGACAATTATATTTTAAAACCGTAAAATAGTGTAGGATGTTATTGATTTTCATCATACAGTCAGTTATGTCAGCATAACTATTAAAGTACATTTGTCTCACTAAATTGAACCTCATTCTAGTTTAGCTTCTCCTATGAATGAAGATATTAGCTGGCCTCTCTATTCTGTAACAGTGATCTAAAGCAAAATTATATTTGTTGCATTTGAGTGTGCATTGATATAAGCAAATCTTTTGTTATTGCTGCTTTATATTTACCTTTTTGAATATTCACGCTTCATTTGAACTTTATCATCAATTTGTGCAAACTAAAAAACAAACAAACACTTTCAGATTCTAATAGGATTCGCATTAAATGCTCATATCAGTATGGGGAGAATCAAATGTTTCTTATATTAAATCTCCCCATCTAGATTATTTTATATATTTACATATACTCAAGTCTTCCGTCAAATGACTTGACTTGAATATAACCTATTTATACGCCATATATCCAGATTGTGGTTGTATAATGTTGGGTAGAATTAGATAATTGTATGAAAGTTGGTGTCATTAACTGAGTTTGGTAATATAGAGGGAATGGAAAATGTATCCTATCTTCAGAGATAATACTTACCTAATCTAATAGAAATGGCAGATGATACAAGTGGAATTGATGGCTCATCTTCCAACTGTTTAAAATAACAAAATGGCATTTTGGCAATCTAAATGATTTAATATGAAATAATGTAAATTTTTTGCATATAAATTAAATATATAATTAAGTGGGAGGGAGGACATTTTGTTTGACAGCAGTTTGTATAAAGCATGGGGATTTCAGTTGACCTCTATCACCTGATAAAATAGTTGAGTTCACTGTGCTGATGTCTGCTGATGCTATAATCATAGTATATTAGTAAGACTGTCCCACTCAAGCAATGAGCCTATGAAGTGTTGGTAATATTTCCAGTTATGGGCATACTAGAGAGTCTTAGTATATTAGAATAGAATACTTTCAGAAGGGGGAGAATAATGAAGAGAGATATGAAAATCCTGGCATATGTGGGAGTTTCAGGAAATAGATATGTTAAATAGGAAAAAGGAAACTACATTGGAATGGTAGGATTGTGAAAAAATATGAAAGCTGGTTTTATATATTTGAAAAATTATCATGAGATAATAGATTTATTGACTTTTCCTATAGATTTAAATTTTTAAAAGGAACTTTTGGCTAAATAAATAAAAAAATTCTACTGCTTCTGGTCTTGGCATAGAATTGAGTTTTTTTTTTCTTTTAAAGCTAGCATCAAATACAACTTAAAATATTTCCTTATTGTATTATTTTGAAAACATTAAACATGATTTAATTCATAATTCTGAGTAACACTGTAAATACCCTTTTCCCTAATTTCCAGTTGATTACACCTAGCAGAGGACCTGGAGATTCCCACTCTTTACTCTCTAACTTCTTGTTAGGAAGTGCTAGCTATTTCCTCCCTCTGGTGTCTCAGCTCTCCATTAGGTAGATGGATTCATTTACTTTTCTCTTTGATACTCTCCAAGAAACAGGACAGTCTAAGAGTTAATCAACCAAAGAAGAAACTTTCTCCATGTTTGCAAGGGAAGGTGGTTGTAGCAAAGGTATATGTTTGATCATATTCATACATCATTGTCCAAAGTACATGAAAGATACAACACTCTACAAAAGATATAGGCTTTTTATGATGAATTGTACCCTTGTTATTTTAAGTTTTAAGGAAAGTTCTAGAAGAACATTTAGTGATGATACTAAAGAAAATGTTATTTCTGAACACAATAAATGATACATTTTCTTCAAAAATTTTCCCATACAAAAATAGCATGATTACTATTTTTATATATTTACCTTAAAAATTGGGGGAACATTTTTCCTATACACTTGAAAGCAGAGCTAGTGCAACAAGGCATTATGAGTTATTTACTTTTTGAAAGAAAGCTAATAAGGTGCACCCATGTATTTCCATTTGTTTGTTTATAAAATCCTAGGATTGGATTTCAAATTATTTTTAATTCTACATGATCTTAGGTTTCAACTTACATACATTTAAAGGTAAATACAAGATATAATTTATAATGATATTTCCTTATGATCAACATTAGCATAGCAACCAGTATTTTTTGTTTGGTTTCATTTTTATTTTTTAAATAAAAAAAGCCATTTCATTGTTTTATTTCATGATTTTGGTAAAGCCAAGTTTGTTGCTAATTTTTTCTGGATAATTGCTTCAACTTTGTGGCATATAGGTACTAGGAATACATGCAAATATATACATCTATGTATGTAGAATGAAAGTATTAATTCTGAGATCGATACTTGATATTAGCAAGTAAAATGGAACAGCTGATTGTCAATCTAATTATTTCCAACGTCTTGTCAACTGAACATGATAGTGATGATCTTCACTACATGATAACATCTTCACTACATGATCTTCACTACATGACATTTCTTGCAGAAATATTGGTCACAGAGATTGAAATACACATGTGCCACTCTGGCAATTTGAAATTTAAGGATCAGAGAGTAGATTACATAAATGAAGTAAGAAATATATTGCAAACTGTTAAAACTAAAACTTAGTATATTTGATCCATAGTAAACAGTCAATCAAGAGAACTTAAAATTTTTAAGTAGTTTACCTCACTTGGAGAGTTTTTTAAAACTCTAAAATTAGTTATTAATATTTCTATTTTATTTTATCTTATTTCAGCTAATGCAATCAAAAACTAAAAAATGTGTTACAGTTTTTAAAATGTTACACTTGAAATCGCTTTAAATTAGGTATTTTTAAATTTTGTCTAAGAAACTACATGAAATAATCCTAATGAAACTTGAAATCTGATTTATGTTATTTTTAAATTTATACTTTATTTTATTCCATCAAGTAATTTAGAGAGCAAGGTCGCTTCTTAACTCTTAGTTTTGCAGAACCAAATATATGCAACCACATAAAGTTTGGAAATTATGCTATAAATTCTATCTTTAGGTATATCCTTTTAGTTTAACTTACACTTTTACAAAATTTTCTTAGGAAAGACAAAAATTAAATAAAAAATCTGACATGAGGAAAATATCTCAATGTGTCATAGAAACAAAGCATATTTGGCACTAGTGGGAGAATACACACCTATTTATAGATCCCCTACAATCATTTAACAAGAAAAGTAGATGATAAGCATTGGTCTATTAAGTTTGCCAAAGAGAAAATAGTTTTCTTTAGTGATTAAGCTCATTCTGTCAAATTATGATATCAATGTAACTCAATCTGCTTTAAAAACGCATATCCCATTCCTCCTACACGTCTCTAATTTTAAGCAGGTGATTTTCCAACTTTATAAAACAGATCATTTGAGGCATAGCTAATATGCATATATACACATTTCATAAGAATTTAACATGTAAATAAAACTGATTTCTTCATGTAGAACTTACAGTTTTAGAGCATAATTCCAGCTGATATTTGGGGAGGAGAGGGAGCTTGTCTAATAAGAACAGACTAAATTCCGAAATATTCAGAATTGCCTTCTCTTATTCTATGCTCCATAAGTGTTCTAATACAGTCACAGGCAGGATTCAGTGCCTAGCTCAAGGGTCAAAGAGAAATGCAGTAACTCTCTTTCCAAAGTTATTGTTGCTCAAATTAGTCTGCCTCACGGGGAACACAAGAGCCTTTCTCCCAGGGGATTATCTTGAATTATAAATTTTGGTACTTTAGGCATAAATTCAACTTAACCAGAGAGGAAAAATTTTAAAGATATTTAAGATAATTTTTATGTTTAATGGATAAAATGTATTTGTAGGATCTTTCCCAATGTATAACCATCCCTACCACATTTAAAGATCCTGTCATTAACGACCATAAAGTGTTTATAAACCAAAGGAAGAAAATTTATTCTCACATGTGAGATGTGAGATTAGAACATCAGGATTTTATAGACCTCTGGCAATAAATTGATTTATCTTTTCCTTTAAAGTGCTCGCCAGGTAGAACAATTTAAAATAACATAGTAGGATACTATATAAAGTATATATGGGTAACTATTACATGCATTTATCTGAATCGTGTGTGTTTGTGTTTTCAGGCTGGCCTTACTGAGTGGGAAGCTTAATTGAGGAATTTTTGTTACAGCATTCCTAGTGAGTTCAAAGAGGCAGACAGTTAATTCAGAATAGTTCAAGTGAATGTGTGAATGTCAGCTGGGTTGATCCAAAGGCAATTCAGTAAGAGAGAAGCTGACCTATCTCAGGGGCACAAAAGTTGAATGATACACATTTGGTGAATTTCAGGGAAAGGTGTTGTTGGGTGTTTATAATAGTGTTGTTTCATTAATGAAATTCAACCATTTTTTGGTCCTTGCTTCCTGCCAGTGTTCCCTTATTTGAAATCTTTTTTCTTGTTTATATTCTATACAGCTGCTCCATTCCATAACATTTTCTAAATTATTGATTATCTCACTTTAAACTTTGGCTTACTAATAACCCATGACTAAATTATTTTCTCAATTTATCTATTCATTATTGGGTAATTATATGTTTCTTTCGTCATTTCCTAATACAGTGTTCCAAAAAGTGAGACTTAAGCCAAGCTGGGAATAGAGATTTTCATACTACACCTCCCAGTGACTTTTGGCAGGACTATTGGATGTTATTCTTACCTCAGATCGCTACCATTAGTCTAGTTATCTGCAGTTGGGCTATAGGAGTGGAGAATTTACAAGCAAATTTGGCTTCTAGTGTTACACGTCAGTAGGCAGTACAAACAGACATGTGCATTGTAAGAGATCGAAGTACGAAGGCTTGTATCCTGTTTGTACTTCCTGAAATTAGAAGCTTAAAGCTCTTGTTCTGTCACAAAACAATGAGACAAATATTCGCATTGGCCTGCTCTTATCCTGTTTTGCACTTCCTGAAATTAGAAGCTTAAAGCTCTTGTACTGTCACAAAATAAAGAGACAATTATTCACATTGGCTTTCTTTTAGAAGTTACGAGGTTTGAAAATAAATTTGCTAACGTTGGGAGAGGTGGCTCGCGCCTGTAATATTAGCACACTGGGAGGCTGAGGCAGCAGGATTGCTTAAGGTCAGGAGTTCGAGACCAGCCTGAGCAAGAATGAGACCCTGGTCCCTACAAATAATAGAAAAATTAGCCGACTGTGGTCCCAGCTACTTGAAAGGCTAAGCCAAGAGGATCGCTTGAGCCCAGGAGTTTAAGGTTGCACTGAGCTATGATGACGCCACTGCACTCCAGCCAGGGCAACAGAGTGAGACTCTGTCTCAAAAGAAAGGAAAAAAAAAAAAAAGAAAAAAGTGAAAGAAAAGAAATTTGTCAACACTTAAGCTACTTGCTAAGACTTATTGAAGAAGAGCATTGACCCACTCTGCTTTTATCAGGAGGGAGGCGTTAGAGGCCACGGTGTTGTTACTAGTTAAAGAATGAGCTGCTCTGACTGATGGGGAAAAGAAGCATGGAGAACAGTGATTCAAGCAACAACAGCAACAAAACCAAAAGTGTATCCACAAGTAATATTGAAAAGTTATCCAAAACTCATGATTCACTTTCGTAAGACCTCAATTATTATTAAGCAGGGGAAAAAAATGGAAAGACAAAAAGAAGTAGCTTTCATTAGAGCTATGATACCACCAGGAAAAAAAAATGTATTCTTCATATTTTAAAAAAGATTAAACACATTATATAAACTAAAATTTTGTTATTTGAGAAAATTTGTCTAGCTAGAATGATTATAAAAGGAGTAATTAGCATCCTGTTTCTCCTATGGCCAGATAAACAATCAGAGAGGCACTGGCAGTTGGGTGGCACAAGGCTGGGGTAAGTGTAGGGGGGAGCGTGCAGCACACAGACCTGGTGCTTAGGTTCAGGCCTACAGTCTGGACAGTGGCACCTCCAGCCTCCATTCCCTGTGATTTCCAGAATTTGGAGAGTCTAGCATTTATCTGTAGAGTAGAGTACGGAGAATCCTCTGAAGACATAGACTTGCTTAAAAGAAAACACATACTAATAATGACATTTGTGAATCAGGTAAATCTAATTCGAGGAACCAGGCAGAGAAGAATAATAAAGGTGGTAAGATGAAGAGTTGAATCATGAAAATGAAAGATAAGCAACATAAAAATAAAAGATAAATTAGAATATTACATGTGAGCAAAACGAATAGTATTGCTGGTGTTAATAACAAAGTCCCAGTACTGCACAGAGACACAGAAGCAAATGGCAAATTAGAAGCAAGTTTACTATCTTTCCAGGTTTATTTTATTTGAAAAGATTTTGTATGTGAAAAAATAGTATAGTAATACCTCAGAATTGTATTTGAAGTTTTAAAAAAATAGAAAATATTGTGAAGATCTTATGTAGAGATTAAGAGGTTAAAGTTTCTATAACTAAAAATAATAATTTTAAAAGGCTTAGTTAGCATTCTGTACCGTATTTTGAAGGTGGCACTAAATCTGTACTAATACACTGGTGCTCTACTTCCTGCTATGCTTCCTATTCATTCAGCCCTAATAAAGAAATCATACATTTTCATAGCAGCTGCATTGAGTCTATTGCATTTAACCTTGAAGTGCCCATCGCCCAACTCACATCTATTTGATGTACCTGTGTTTTGTGTGTGTTGGGAGCCAGGACCTGAAGAGGGTGAATAGAAAAGAAGATGAGGGAGAAATTTAACTTCCAAATTTTTACTTTACCTATATGGATTATATGTATAACTCACCTGTTGTTACATGTCAGTACTTAATGACCAAATGTCTATCAAAAATACTTATAAAGTAGAGTTGAAGATACTCCTGGTCTGGATTCAGACTGGTTTCAAATTCTAACTCGTTACTGGCTTGAGCAAGCTATTTTCTTTTTTTTTTTATTTTAGCATATTATGGAGGTACAAGTGTTAAAGTTACGTACATTGCCCATGCCCCTCCTCAAGTAAGAGCTTCAAGCGTGTCCATCCCCCAAATGTTGCACATCTTACTCGTGTTTGTATATACCCATCCCCTCCTCCCCCCTCCCACCTGTCCGACAGTTATTTTTTCTTTTTGTGCTCTTTATCTTTAAATGGGGATAATGACAGGGACTACATTATAGCATTTTAATGAGGATTATAAAATGGCTACTGTTTGTAAAACTCATAGCACAGTGTTTGGCACATAGTACTATGTGTTTTTCAAAGAAATAAATATTTTAAAAGTAAATATTACATACAAGTTGAAAGTTTAAATATACATTAAAATTGATAGAATTAGTTTTACATACAATATCAAATAATTATAAGTGCATACAAATTTTCTTCTATATATTAAATATGACATTTCTGTCAATAATAAACATATAATAGTATTTAAACAGCCCAGGCAATTGTGCTGATCTTTATGCTTGTAATTATTTAAAATTATTATCCCACACTAAAATGTATACGGGTATAAAGGAAAGTTAATCCTTATAGTTTGTTAATACTTGTTATTTGTTGTAGGGTATTTTCATGTACTTTGTAGTATGTGATTAATCTGTAACAGGACCTAGAAGTGAAATTTTGTGATTTTATAATACTAATACATAATACAATAAAATACACAATAAAACTTATATTCTTTAACTGTCATCTATAATATTTATAACTGAGGCTGGAATTTAATGTGGATCATTGCTTTTCCTAAAACTTGTATATTAGCTAAAAGTCATTATAATATTCTAATTATTCTCTCTTTATCTTGTTTGAATTTTCAAATTATATATTTTTGTGTAATTAGAGTCTCCACATACATTTTAATCATTCTAACCATGCATAAGAATTTTAAAAATTATATAGACTTGTAATGATCTGTGAACTCTCATATTCCAAGATTCCATCTTACATTTTTCTCATTATTATTTATGGTAAATGATAATTAAGAATCAAAATGTCTTTATTGTGTATTCATAAATCAAAAGCACATATGAGAAAAATACAAAGAATATATATTAGTGAAATTATCACCTATCTGAATATTTTTAGATAACCATAAAAGGACATTATTTTGTGTATTAATTATATTTAAGTACTGATATTAGCATAAAACTTCCAGATTTACTTTTTTAAAAGTTCAAGAAGGCTATTTCAGATTGTTTTTAACTTTATGTATAGGCAGCTCATTTTGAAATCTAAAGGATAATAAAATTTACACTGTTAAATTTATACATTTAACTCATAAAATAATTTAAATATCTTCTACCAAATATTAAAACTATATTCATTCACTTCAACAGGATAATTGGGAAGAAAATTTGTATTTCAATAAAATAAAATTCAAGATATGCTCATATAGTTTCTTAAATTGTTGCCACTATTTTCTTCTTATCTTCCTCTTATCTTCAGTATCTGAGATAACTGACAATTGCGGGGCCTGGTATGGAACTCAACTATGTCACTTAATAGTAGAGTCACATTAGTTTCAAATTGTCAACAAAATCGTCAAGTCCAGGTTTATAACAATCTCTCTCTGCTTTGGCTTAATGTCACCAGAAAGTTAGCTTTTCTATCATTGGAGCTCCTACAGCACTTCATCCAAGTATCTGTTATATTGTATGATATACAGTTATGAACCTTATAAGACCATTTCGGTTGGTGATGGACCACATATACGATGGTGATCCTATAAGATTATGATGGAGCTGAAAACTTATCACCTTGTGATGTTGTAGCCATTGTACCATTGTAGCAGAACACATTACTCCTGGGTCTATTGCTCTGCCCGTCTTATAAAAGTACAGCACATACAGTTATGTAAAGTACATAAAACTGGATAATGATAATAAACAACTATGTTACCAATCTATGTATTTACTATCCTGTATTATACTAAATACTATTATTATTTTAGAGTGAACTCCTTTTGTTATTAAAAAACAGTTAACTATAAAATAGCCTCAAGCAGACCTTTCAGGAGGTATTCCAGAAGAAGGCGTTATCATAGGAGACGACAGCTCCATGGCCCTTATTGCCCCTAAAGACCTTATAGTGGGACAAGATGTGAAGAACACTGTGGTAGATAGTGATATAAATGATCCTGACCCTGTGTAGACCCAGGCAAATGTGTGTGTTTGTTTCTTAGTTTTTAACATATAAGTATAAAAAGTAAAAAAAGAAAAAAATTAGAAAATAGCTTGTAAATTTAGTATATAAGGAAAGAACCTATTTTTAATAGCCGTACAATACATTTGTGTTTTAAGCTAAGTGTCATCACAAAAAATTCAAAAAGTTAAAAAAATTTAAAGGTTCATAAAGGAACAATGTAACAGTAAGGTAAGGTTAATTAATCATTGAAGAAAGAAATTTTTTATAAATTTAGTTTACCCTAAGTGTACAGTGTTTATAAAGTCAACTGTAGTGTACAGTAATGTCCTAGGCCTTCACATTCACTGAGTAGTCCAGAGCAACTTCCAGTCTGTCAAGCTCCACTCATGATGCATACCCTATACAGGTGTAACATATTTAATCTTTTATACTACATTTTTAGTGTATCTTGATATGTTTAGATACACAAATATGATTGCATCTCAATTGCCTACAGTATTCAGTATAGTAACATGCTGTACAGGTTTGTAGTCTAGCAGCAACAGGCTATACTATATAGCCTAGGTGTGTAGTAGACTATACCACCTAAGCTTGTGTAAGTACACTCTATGATGTTTGTAAAAGGAAAAAATTGCCTAATGTTGCGTTTCTCAGAACGTGTTCCTGTCATTAAGTGATGCATGACTGTATTTTTGCCAACCATAATTAGGGGGTAGCTCTTAATTGGGGATGGCTATATGAATTATTTATCTTTATATTCCCAGCAGCCATTACAACTCCTGTCATATAACAAGCACTTGATAAATTTGGATAAATAAATACACTAAACATGACAATTTAAGTCAGTACCATCTTTTACATTAATACAAGCAATAGGCTATGAGTCGGTCTAAATGTAACTAGAGAAAGCCTAAGTATTTGAATGATAGTATCTAAATTATTTAATTAAGAAAGCTATATTATCTACAGTATAATAATGAATCAAAATCTTATATGGTCCCAAATCATAAAAATTCCCTATAGAATTTGTCTATAGAATATATATTTGTCTATATAGAATATAGAATTTGAAATATATATTTGTCTATATAGAATATAGAATTTGAAATATATATTTGTGTATATACAATATAGAATTTGTCTATATAGAATATAGAAGAATAAAGATGCTTCCTTTCAAAAAATAAGCCAAAATATGTTTTACATATTCTGCTCTAAAATAAACCATACAAAAATAAAATTTTCTTATAATATTTACTTAAATTCTTATCAACAATAAAGGGAGGTCATTATAGTATACATTTTGCCAAAAGCGTTTACCAATATAATCACATAAAAATGTGAACTTTCAAAGATGACACTTGTAATTTCCTGAATAAAGTGTCCATACATGGCTACTTAAATAAATTATCTTTCACCTCTAGGCTAAAATGATAATGGGATGTTGTGAGATGAAGTACAAAATTGTTGAGATCCCTGATATTTGTTTCAGGAAGGTTTATGCTGTATAACTTATAAATCTTTTTTTTTAATTATTTATTTATTTATTTATTTTATTTTTTTATTTTGGCATATGATGGGGGTACAGATTTTAAGGTTTCAATAAGTGCCCTTTCCCCCCGCCCCCCAAAAGTCTGAGTCTCCAGCATGACCATCCCACAGACAGTGCACATCTCACTCATTATGTATGTATATACCGCCCCCCCCGGCCCCCTGCCCAATACCCTATTACTGTAGTAACTATGTGTCCACTTAGGTGCTGCTCATTTAATACCAGTTTGCTGGTGAGTATATGTGGTGCTTGTTTTTCCATTCTTGGGATACTTCACTTAGTAGTATGGGTTCCAGCTCTAACCAGGAAAATATAAGATGTGCTATATCACCGTTGTTTCTTAGAGCTGAATAGTACTCCATGGTATACATATACCACATTTTATTAATCCATTCTTGGATTGATGGGCACTTGGGCTGTTTCCACAGCCTTGCAATTATGAATTGTGCTGCTATAAACATTCGAGTGCAGGTGTCTTTTTTGTAGAGTGTCATTGAATCTTTTGGGTAGATGCCTAGTAATGGGATTGCTGGATCAAATGGTAGATTCACTTGTATCGCTTTAAGGTATCTCCAAATTGCTTTCCACAGAGGTTGAACTAGTTTGCAGTCCCACCAGCAGTGTAGAAGTGTTCCTCTCTCTCCTCATCCACGCCAGCATTTATTGTTCGGGGTCTTTTTGATAAAGGCCATTCTCACTGGAGTTAAGTGATATCTCATTGTGGTTTTGATTTGCATTTCTTTGATGATTAGAGATGTTGAGCATTTTTTCATATGTTTGTTGGCCATTCTTCTGTATTCTTTAGAAAAGTTTCTGTTCAAGTCCTTTGTCCATTTTTTAATAGGGTATAACTTATAAATCTTAAATAAAAAGATGGCTTCATGGGGTTTATTAACCTGATTATAAGTTACCATGAGCTAAACAGAAGATAAACTGTACTGTTAAGGGAGATTCCTGAATCCACCATTTCCTAGATGTGGATCCTTAGGCAATATATTAAATCTCTTTGTCTTATTTTAGCTTTTCTTCTCTGTAAAATGAAAATACTCTTACTGTCATTATGAAGAGGAAATGAAATAAAATAAAATTAGCACACGTGTCTCCTTGGCACATAGCCCAAATAGAATAAATTTCAATAAGCAAAATCCATATTTAAAACAAATTTCTGTTCAAATCATATCTTACTACAATTTTTAATCTCCACTATTTGCATCACTGTTCATTTTCAGAGAACATACTTATATGGATCTATACTTACTTGCTGAGAAATCAGTAAAGATTTGGGCAATGTCATTACTGAGGGAATCCTAAATCATTATTTTTCACCTTGTCATCATGATGTACACACTCAAACCTTCCCAAATAGCTTCATAATTTGTATTTGTTTTAAAATATTTATCTATCTGTAATTCTTTAATATCACTTTTGAAATTCAGTACCCTACTGACATTAGGACGTAGTTCCTCAAATATGTTGCCAAGAATACAATGCAACACTTTGAATTAGAGCATTTCTTATTCCTAAAACAGGTGCCTCTGCTATCTCCTTTATTATTTGTAAAAGTTTTGAAAATCTCAAATCACAATCTTTATCTCAAGCCTTAAATGTTTCTCTCAGGGAATTTTTTTTTAATTTTGAGGCTTATAAAAGTTTATTTTTAATCTTACTTAAAATAGGGCACAAATAAAGCTTACCTTTTTATAATATAATCCAAGAAAATAAGTATTATTAGGTAAATTGAGTACATGACCATTATCGAAATATGTAACTGAATATATAGACTGGCCTTCATTTTTATACCATGAAAGCAAAGTACAATTATAATTATTTTTTCATTGGTACACATCTGATGGAATCATCTGTTATATATTTGTGTAAACTTCCAACCATTTCTCCTTCATTTTTTGGCAATAGCTCGTGGTCTTTCTTTTCAACCCCTGCCTTCCCAAATTATATGATTCCAAAGTCCATGTTAATATCCCATCAAACACCATGACTTTTTGATTTCCAAGTTTTCTTGCCATCCTCATTGCTAATATACTTCTCCAATCTATGTCTCGGATTAGCCATCAGGTTTATACTCTGAGATAATTGTAACTACTTTATATCCAAAATGACTAAATTGAGCATCCTTTCCATTATCACAACCTTCTCTGTGAAAATTTGTCTATTGGCTCTGGGAGAAGGAAAACAATCACTTCAGTTTCCCGTTGAGAGCCTGCTAATCTGGTAAATTATATGTAAGCTATGTTTTGTTACTTATGGAATTTT
>VSMD01064588.1:0-65221 GCA_008750895.1 Mirza zaza | reverse complement strand
CCTCGCCTCGCCTCGCCTCGCCTCGCCTCGCCTCGCCTCGTCTCGTCTCGCCTCGCCTCGCCTCGCCTCGCCTCCTCTCGCCTCGCGCGCCTCGCCTCGCCTCGCCTCCTCTCGCCTCGCGCGCCGCCGGGCACCTGGTCTGAGGGCGCTCCTAGGCGTCCCGCCCCCTCACTCCCCTTGGCTCTGGGGAGGCCACGTGGCCGAACGCTGGCCAATGGGAGGCGGCCTGCTGCGTTTCGCCGGCGTTGCCAAGTGGCGCCTGAGACCCAGGTCGGGAGTGGAGGGTCGGAGCGGAGACCTGGGGACAGCCACCCGTCCATCTTCCGCCTCCTGGTCACCAAGCTGGCGGGCCCTTTCCCCGCCCTGAGGGCGGTACATGGGAGAGAGGCGAAGTCAGCCACTTTGGAGTCCAGTCCCAGCCCTGCCGTTCTAGATACGTGACCTAGAGCATATTTCCCTTCTTCGGTCTCTTCATTTGTAAAATGAACGAAATAACCGCCTCCCGGGCGGCGGGTGGAGGGCGCAATGAGACGGTGCGTGCGGAGTGCTTAGCACTTTGCGGTTGGGGCAGACCCCGGCTCCTCTGCACACTAGTGCTGGGGCCTCAGGCTGGTGGCTCAAGCTCTGTACCTTTCTCGTCTGTAAACGGGGATAACGGTCCCATCTCACAAGTGTGCAGCGGATTACATGAGTTAATTCCTGCAAAGAACTGAGAACAGCACTTGGCCCACACCGGGTTCAATAACTGGCAGTTTCACAGCCAAGTTATCACCATCAGTGCTGCTGAACCTTCCTGCCCACCTCCTGGACACAAGCCTAGGAGTGAAATTACAGGGCCCCACGGCGAGTGTGTCATCAGCTGTACTGTTAGGTAGAAGGGTCTCCTAAGGACGGAAGTGGGTGCTTTGCCTTGGTGCAATTGCCCCACCTGGGAAGAAGTGTAAGGGTGGGCCCCAGGCCCCCATCTTGGTCCTGCCTCACCTTTCTCGAGAGACTGCCAGACCTGGTGTAGGAGGGAATACCCTATGAATCTGCCAGTCAGAACTTACTGAGCCAACTGCAAAAGAATGCAGAGGACTCTAGCCCATGGGCCAAGCAGCATGATAGAATCCAGAAAGTAACCTAGAACCCACATGCATAGTAACACGTAACTCCCAACTGTCCAAAGTGCTTCCATGGGGACGTCTGAGCCATGAGGGAGGTCCCAATCCGAGCACCATAAAACAAGACACTAAAACCATAACCAGGCCCGCTTTTGTCCTTCCTTCTGCTCTCCCTTGGCTGCAACAATGGGTCTAGTCATCTGTCATGTTTGTAAACCTGTATCTTGCTCTTATTCTATTATCCTATCTTTCTCTCAATAAACCTCATTATTGTGCTTGCCTTACTTTCGCATGTCTGGTCATTCTTTGGCTATGAACGCCCTCTGAATCAACATTTCAGACTGAAACCTGACACTAGGTAAGGTCAAAGTGGTTTCCAGATTGGTTAGACTGATTTACACTGCCCCAGCAGTGGTGGGACTTCCCATTGCTCCTCATTCTTGCCAATCTGGTGTGAAATGGTTTCTTGTGCATTTCCTTGATCGCTAATGAGATCAAGCCATTTGTGTTTCTTCTGCAAAAAGAGGGGACATTGCCCCCTCTCCTCAATTCTTTCTGCATTTAAGAATTAATAAGCACAGTGACTCACACCTATTACTCCTAGCACTCTGGGAGGCTGAGCTGGGAAGATCACTTGAGGTCAGAAGTTTAAGACCATTGAGGGCAAGACCCATCTCTACTAAAAATAGGAAAATTAGCCAGGTGTGTGTCTCTGCTACTCTGGAGGCTGAGGTGGGAGGATTGCTTGAGCCCAGGAGTTTGACACTGTAGTGAGGTATGACAACACCACTGCACTCTACCCCGGGTGATAGAGTGCAACCCTGTCTCAAAAAACAAAAAAGAACAAGCATTAAAAAAAAATTCTGACTACTACTTTGTTAGTTATGTGTTGCAAGTATCTTCTCCTTGTCTTTTTTAGTTTATGGTATCATTCAATGAACTCTTTTGGGAGGTGGGTCTAGCTTGAAAAATTCTTCCTTTTCTGAAGGTCAAGATATTCTCCTTTATTTTCTTTGTTAGTTTGAGACAGCATGGAATTGCAGTGGCCAGGGACTTGTCCTCCCTAGCTTCTCCGTCTCTCAGGTGCCACTCCTCCAAGTAGCCCCATTCCCCCACCAGTGACTGTGTGCTGTCTCCACCTCCAATGTCTCTGGGCCCTGTTTCTGCTCTTCACCTCTCAGCTCCCTTCTAGACAGGCCCATTGCATTTCCATGTGGCATAGGAAGTTGTCAGTATGATACCAAGTGGTTACCAGTAATGAAAGTACCAAAGTATCAGTCATTTTTTTCAAAAGATTTAAAAAATCAGCAAGAGAGCTCAAGACTGTCCCAATGTCACCCTCCTTTCCTAAGACTTCAAAAGGCCAGAGAAAGGGAATCCTACTACGTTGCCTTAAAGGGTGCACAGATGGGTAGTGTTGTCATGATAGAGGAGGCAGGCTTTGCAACCCACCCAAGGCTTTGCCTCTGCACGTGTCTTCAGGTTGTGCCCATGGGAGTGCACATCACAGCAGAGAAAGGGTGAGCACTTTGGGTCTAGGCCCAGGCTCCACTGGCAAGTGACCCAGGTTGTCCATACCCAGCCTCACATCACCCTTCTGGAAAAGCGTTCCTCTAAGCCCATGCCCTTGTTAAAACACATCCTCTATGCTTAGAGGATGGCACCCAAATCCATTAGCCTGAGACCCATCCTGGCCCCAGCTGCACTTTGTCCCAATTCCCCTCCCCAGTACCCCAATGAACCCAGGCACTGGCCACACTCCTCCAATGCCAGGTCCTCTGCCACTGTGTTTCCATGTGTATCCAAATGTATGTATTTTATTTCTCTGCTAGGAATGCTCTTCTATTCACATTTCTAGTTGTCAGTCTCTGAACCAGCTTTAATGTCACTGCCTCTGAAAAGACTTCCAGATGTTCTGGAGCTGCTCTAGCTTCTACCTGCCCAACAGTAGTAGTGTACTGTTTAGAGTCCCAGCCATGCTATATTCTAAAGAACTGGTCTCTGGGCCGGGCGCAGTGGCTCACGCCTGTAATCCTAGCACTCTGGGAGGCCGAGGCAGACGTCAGGCCTGACCTCGAGGTCAGGAGTTCAAAACCAGCCTGAGCAAGAGTGAGACCCCGTCTCTACTATAAATAGAAAGAAATTAATTGGCCAACTAATATATAGAGAAAAAATTAGCTGGGCATGGTGGTGCATGCCTGTAGTCTCAGCTACTTGGGAGGCTGAGGCAGCAGGATTGCTTGAGCCCAGGAGTTTGAGGTTGCTGTGAGCTAGGCTGACGCCATGGCACTCACTCTAGCCTGGGCAACAAAGTGAGACTCTGTCTCGGAAAAAAACAAAACAAAACAAAAAACTGGTCTCTGTCCAGACAACTTTGTGTCTCCTCCCTTAGTGTCTGATCCAGTAGGAGCTCAACAAGGGCTTGTTACACCAAGGAGGCAATTCCCTGGCCCTGTGCCTGCCAGGACCCTGATGTGACACCACTGGAGTCAGTTTTGGTGATCGCACAATGCCAGAGTACCTTACTAATACAGAAGATAACCTGAGAGTAAATGCTTTGGAGAAAGGATGGGTAAGCAGTGAAAGAGGGAAGGTTCAGGAAAAATCAGGGTATCAGGAGAAGGTCACTCAGTCTCTTTTTACTATGAAGGACCATGCCCCTCCTCTGTTACTGTCCAATGAAAGGGTCAGTCAAAGCAACCAAGAGAGACCTGCTTGTGTGAAGAGGTAGAGGTTTATTGAAATATAAACATTCGAGAACATGTAAGATAGAAAATAACCACAACATATACAGACACTTGCTGCAAAAGGACATCTGAGGTATTTATTCTCTGCCTAGGCTACCCATGTGCTATCTCACATTTTTCCTGGTTAGAATACATATAAGATGGGAAGAGGGAGGGGACAGAGATGCTCTGGCTGACTGCCTACCACATGGCCTTCAGGACTGCGTCTGCAGGGAAAGCTCTGCTTGGGCCAGGGCCCCACTCCTGGGGGCACCTGCTGGGACCCCCAATCTTGAGCTTTTTGGCTGAGACCCTGCTGTTGTCCTCAAGGGCAGTGAGGGTTTACTCAGAGGGTGAGGTCAGGAAAGCTGCCTGGGGAAGGGAGAGGACCCAAAGACCAGAAGGACAGTGTGCTGTGCCTGCATCCTCTGGGTGGGAAGAGTCCATCCTTCGTGACCAAACCCTGAGAAAGACACACTGGCCAAATGTCTGAGACACCTTCAAGTAGGCCCAGCGCCAGCCAACTGGGGTCCTTACTGGCACCTGATCCCAGGTGCCTTTCTCCGCCATGCCTTGTACTTGCCTGGTGGGCAAGGCTTCTGAGGCCCGAGGAGGGTCAGCCCCCAGGGTCGGGCGGATGCGTGAGCGTGGAGGGCCGGAGAGGGAGACGCAGCCCAGCAGAGCTGTAGCTTACCAGGCTGAGGCATCTGTTTTGTGCTCAAGCTTTTGATTTCCCTTTACTTTTCTAGACAGGACCGAATGCTAGCTGTGTCACCTCACACGGCTCATGTCACACGTGGTGTCTCCCCCACCACAGCCCGACGACAGTGGTGGTGTTGCACTGAACTCTTCAGGGCTTACTCGGATGAAGCGAGCCTTGAGCAAGAATCACCTTTTCTTTACAACACAGGAGAACCTGCCCTACCCTAGGGCCATGGAGGAGAGACAGAGCTTTCTCTGCACCTCCACGTTCCCTGGGGCAGCTCAAGCCGTGGTGGCAGGACGGGCAAAGCCCACAGGCTCCACATGTCCTGAGCGGGGAAGGCTGGCCAAAGGGGAGATGTCCTGCCCCGACCCTTGTCACCTGTGGGGGCAGGGGTCATGTGGCAGGAAACAGGTCAAGGACCCTCTTCAGAACTGGTGCGGGTTCAGGCCCCGACTGGTGCGAGAGCGGTCTCTCCATTCCACCTCCCCGTCACTGAGATCCCTGAGTCATCGCCCCTGCCTGCCTCCCCCGGCTCCATGCTGGGGTTCTAGGGAAGGGCCAGTGGGGTTACCAAATCACTTGTTTGGCTTTGGGGGTCATCTGTTTTCATTTCTTTGGTGCTACAACAACAATAATAAAAATTTTAAAATAAAAAACAAAAGTCAGCAAAACATATATAAAAAAGATTTCAGAGATGCAAATACTTCCTGAAGAATTAAACATCAACAATTATAAATCTGAGGTATTTCAATGAACCTGACGTCAGCACATTTGGGGATAGTGGGGTTGAGATGGCCCCATGAGAGAAGGAGGGGCAAGAGACAGTGGGCTGTTCTTGGGAGAGCTGGCCAACAAGGGCGAGTGGGGAGTATGAGGTTTGGGGGGTCAGAAAAGGGTCAGTGTGGAACGCGTGCCAGGGCCTGGACAGCCCAGAGGCTCTGCCTCCCCCCTAGCAGATGCCGGTGGGCCTGGGACCTGAAGACGACCCTTATCTGCTCCTTCCTGGGACCACTGAAGGGGCATATGGGGCCCTGAGGACTGATTCTAGACCTGAATTTGAGGGACCCACACCCTAGGAGCCAAACAATAGGCAAGGTGGGCTAGGAGGGCCGCATCCCACGCTCAGCAGAGAAGGCCCATGAAGGCGTGTTCGTGGTTCCTGACAGCCCCACATGGGACTTAAAAACTGGGAGACTAGCAGGGGAAGAGACTAGTGACCCTGGGGTCACAGCAAAAGGCAGGGGTAGGGAAATAAATTAAAGGGGAAGGGAAATGGAGGGCCTCCAGCCCTGTGTCAGCTTACAGATTGTCGATACACTGTGCCCCGGGGTGGGAGGTGGCCGGGGAACCCTAGAGAAAGCTGGACGCCCACAGACCCCTGCCCAGTTCTCCAGGACAATCCCTGATTGGACAACGATGCCCTGTCCTGCCCCTCCGGCCTCTCTCTACCCCCAGAGTACAGCAGGACCTGAATGGTGCCTGGACAGACGGACACGTCCAAGTGTGCACTGTCTGGCCCAGCGGTGTTCACATGGGCTCCGTGAGATGAGGTAAATTCTGTGCAGCAACTTCCTTCACTCTCAGCAGGAGAGTGGGGAGCGGGAAGCGGGGTCCAGCCGTCAGAGGGACCAGCTGGTGGAGGGCTCTGCGCCGGGGGTGCCCCGGGACGAGGTAGGACTCGGTGAGCAGTGGGAGCTGCTGCTGTTGCTGGTGCTGCCCAGGCTCTGGGGAGCAGACCCCGCGATGAGGTGGACCACAGGCTTCTGGGCAAACAGCACACCTGGGTGGGGGAGGAGAGGCAGGAGCGGGCAGAAGGGAGAGAAGGGGCAGGTCAGCTCACTCCAACAATTATTCACTTCTGGCCTAGTTCTGCTGCACACACTGCACCGGGGCCGACAGAAGTCCCCAACGCTGTCCTGCCTTCAGGTACTTATGAGCTGGGGAGGGGGAGGCAGGTCGACAGAGTGATTTTGCTGAAATGCTGTAACTGCTCTGAGACACGTGTACTCAGGGTGTTGTGGGATTACGAAGTGGGTTCTGGGGGACAGGGGAAGGCTAGCCAAGAAAGGCTCCATGGGGAGAGCATGTCTGGGCTGTTAGGAGAAGGAGTGTGGCCAAATTACGAAGGGTGCTGATGGCAAGGGCTGCATCAGGGCCTCATGTGCCTCTTAGGAAGCACGGGTGTTACCTGGAGAGGTGGGGGAGGCCCTGAAGTTCTGAGCAGGAGAAGGACCTCAGATCTGCATTTTATAACACCCTCTCCATGGCGTGGGAGGAACACTGGTGACAGGGGAGAAGGAGGAGGAATTGTTCCAAGAGTGGCAGCAAGGACAGGCAGGAGAGGTTAGCTCAGGGAGGGTGAGGGGCTCTCAGGAACGCCCTCGCTCCGCATTCCTGGCCTGGGCAACTGCACTTGGCCCACAGACAGCACAGGGTGCCAGGCCCTGCCTCCTCCAGGGACCTCCCATGTCAGGCAGAGACCTCTGGATGTGGCCTCTGGGGAGCCAGCCTGGCATCGCTGCTTCCCTGCCTGCCCCTGGCCAACACCTGTGGCAGGCTGCCCAGCAGAGATGCAGGGCATGAGGGGTTCCCCGCAGGGCCTGCAGATGCTGTTCTGAGGCAACGTAGCCCTACAACGGAAGCAGGCCCTAAGAAAATGCCCCGCTGTGGTGGAAGGTGGAGCAGCAGGGCTCTCAACCCTCTCCACTGGAGTGGCTGGCCCACATTCTCCACTCGACAGAGCAGTTGGGGGTGCCCTGGGCTAACTCTCGAGGCCCCACTCACCAAGCTGTGCTTACAAGAGTCAGCTGGCTTTGTTCCCGAGCTCCTCCCTAAACCAACGAAATGGCAGTGGGACAGGACTGACACTTCTACGAATGCCTTGGAAAGACTTGGGAAAGGTGCTAAACCAATCAACCAACAAGAAACTGTCGCCAAATTAGGTCTAAGGGAGAGGCAGCTGTGAAAGGCTAAAGGGAAAACATCACAGAAATGTAGGCTGATCCTGCTGCGCTCAGATTCCTCTGCCTGCACGCCAGTCCTTGGTCCGTCGTGAAGGAGGGAATGGCAGATACCGTGGCATGAGTGTGTATTACAAAAGGAAGAGAACAGCGAACCACAGCCAGAGAAGGAGGCCTGGGCATGGTGGACACTGACTGACTTCTTCAGCTGGCAGACCATGGCTAGTCTGTGAGGGTTAGGCAAAGGGTTTCTGTCAAGAGCAGGCTGGTCGTGCTGGTAACAACCCAAGGCCTCTGCTAGTCCAGAAGGGCTGCTTTACCTTTGGAACCCTGAGACGAGGTAAACACCCTGGGAGGTGTTCAGACACGAGGGTAACAGGCAGGGCCAGCCAGGAGGCTGCCCCTGTGGCGGCTGCCACCGTGTGGGCCTCCCCCGAACCCCAGGGCCTCACCCGCGTAGGTGGTGCCGTCGATGTCCACGGACATGTTAATGCTCCCAATGCTGCTCGTGGTCAGGTTCAGTGCTGCAGCTGAGGTCTCTGCTCTGTCTTCTGCTGGGGACAAGGAGAAAGCAGGCCTGGTCAAGCTTTCCAAAGCATTCCTGTGGCTCTCCATGCTTCCCAGCCACTCCAGGCCAAGACCTCACACCGTCAGAAGTGTCTGTGGAACCTCCTGAGTACATGAAGCAGCAGAAGAACCCAGGCTCGCCATCCTCCTGTTGCTGGCTCCCTCCACTGAACCAGTTCATTTCCCCACTCCTCTACTCCCAGAGAAAAGGGACCTCAGCCAGCAAGGAGGCTGACGCCAGCTCCACAGCTGTGCACCAACACAGCGCAGTTAGGCAAACCCTAACTGAGCACCCACTACACATCAGGCCCAGGAAATCAGATCAACAAGACCCGGCTCCACCCCTGAACACTCACCTGGACCCCTTGCCCTTGACTATGAGTTCCTTGAGGAGAGGGGCCTGCATCCCCAGCACCTGACCGCCATGCCCACACAGGCATCCGGCGTCTGTGGAAGGCTACAGGTGCTGGCACACAGAGCCTCCGCCTGCGCACCGCAGAGCACGCCCAGAATTCACTCTTCCAGGTGAGCTGCCCTTTCCATCGCCCCTTGCTCTGCGGGCGACCTCCCAGCCCCCTTCCGCTCCCCACCTAGCAGTGAGTGGGGCAGGGTGGGGCTGCCTGGGAACACCCGACTCCTTCCTGCACGTGCAGGTTTGCTCTGAGGCCGAGTCAAGGGCAGGAATGGCACAGGGAGCAAGTGCGAGGGGACAGGCGAGAAAGGGGAACGAGGGAAATGGAAAGCGCGGCTTGGGGAAGAGAAAGTGGGGCACTAGAAAAATGCAGAGGAGAAGGGAAACATGTCAGTTATGCCGCCAAACTCGGAATTTGCTCCTTCCCTCTTATGTTCCTGAGGGTCACTGTCAGGCCCACCACCCAGTCTGAGGTGACTCTGCCCCCTGATTGCCAGGGTGTCTTCTTCCTGGACCTGCTGGTGCCCTGCTCCTGCCTACATCCGGCAAGGTGCTGGGGTGAAGGCCGAGCCCTTCAATTTTAGACAGATCAAAAGGCTGATGGGAGCCAGAAGCACCGCAGCTGTCTCTGGAGGGTGCTGGTTCCTCCTTCAGCAACTGCTTTTCTTTCTTGCTAGAGAACAGGGCACTGCCTGAGGCAATTTGTGGTCCCCTCAGCTTGTCCCCAAGCCAGCAAACAACCTCAGCTTGGTGATCTCAGTGGCCACAGAAAGCCCACAGGGCTCTCTTCTTCTGGCCTCTAGACCCTTCTGGGGGACTGGAGGGACCCTTTCCAGGTTTGGAGTACTAGTTCACACTGCCCTCAGACCCCACTGGTCCCGGGAGGCATCCGTGAATGGGCCTTCAGTGGAGCCGGGGTTTGGCATTCATTAGGAAGGGAAGACCCCCCCCCCCCCCCCGCCCGATGCCTGGGCTCACCCCTGCCGTTGATCCTGATTTTCATGGGGAGCTGTCGCGCCATGCTGAAGAAGTTGCGCTGGAAGGCCTGCTGCACCAAGCGCTGCTCCTCCTCGGACAGTCGCGATGCCTTCTTCTCAGGAGGCTCCCCTGACTCCAGCCGCTCCCGCAGCTGCTCCAGCGTGGCCGTCCGAGCACTGGCCTGCTGGCCTGTCAAGGTCACAGGCACAGCCAGGCGATTTGGCACGGGCACTGTTGTCACAGGGACTCCATCACCTGTGATGGAACTGAAGCTGGACCAACTCACAGTCGATCCTCTCACCCAAAAACCCTAACCCTGGACACAGAGACACTGAGCTCTCTTCTCCCTTCCTCCCCTAAGGGCCCTACTGACCTTTCCTGAGAGTGGATGCTGGTGGTATCCGAGGGCTACTGGTACTGGTACCACTGCTGGAGCCAAGCCCGAGGATGGGGAAGCGGATTTTGGGTGGGGAGAGAAGGGCAGGGGCCCCAGCAGCAGTAGTCGCAGCAGCGGGTGAGTAGCCAAAGAGGGAGGAGCTATAGCTGGGCCGTCGGCCCTCCCGCCGGTTGCCATCAATGGCTGCCTGGAGCTCAGCTGGGGAGCTCAGGGCTTTCTTCTCACACTCATAGGCGTATAGATACTTCATGTACCTGGAGGAAAGGATGGACGCAAGAATAATCCAAAACATAGCAACACCTCCCCCATTTAGGTGGATGAGTCTCTGGAAACTGTCTCTGTTGGGCAGGCCTTGAGGGCACCTTTGATGTACTTGGTAGAGAAGTCCGGGATCGATGGACACTCTGGCTCAGGCTCCTTTAGCTGCTACTAAATCCTAAACATTGCTCAAATTTGAAGCATTGATCATTAAGGGAAATAAGTAACATCTTAGTTGACAATGTCACATTTGTTTTGGTGCCTTTTCAGTGCTTGGGAGAAATTAAGCCCATGTTTTGCAATGCCATTCTGGCTCCTTGATTCCCTAACCATTCCGAGTTAGGCTAGTCAGAAAGAAGCAATTCTTCCCATTGTGCTTGTACCTAGATGTGCTGTCCTTTGTGTCCTATGTCCCAAGAAGCAGTTCTTTACCCAAGAATCTTGCTATTCTGGTTATAGCTCTGTCCCCAACTTCTGCTGGAACAGTTCCAATAGATAAAACCCTTCTATTAATACTTTTTAACAAGGCCACAATATGCTATGTGATATGTCAGCTGTTCATTCCATATTCTTCACAAAGCAACTTCCAGAATGTTCCAGAAGAAGAGATTCCCCTGTGACAACACTCATTCTCTAGTTAGTGCTACTTCAGTTTCACTGCTTCCATCACCCTTGTAATTAACACAAATAGTAACAAAAACAGGTTGCCAATCCAATGGGGCCTGCCTGTCTTCCTCTGGGTCCTCTGTTGCTGGCAAGCTGAATGTCAGGTGAGAAGGGCCACTTGGGTGGCAGTGCTGTTTGGAAGACAATGTACTGGGAAGAACACTGATTTTAGAGACAGAAGCCCAGGTATGAATCTTGGCTCTATTATTTAGTTGTATGGCCTTGGCCGAGTTATTTAACCTTGAAAATTTACTTTCTGTAATCTGGAAAATGGGGAAACACCTACCTTACAGGGTTGGCTGTGAGGTTTAAATGAGACAGAACACTAACACGGCAGCACACAGGAGGTGCTCAATGTATGGCAATTCTCAGTATTACTTGGTCTAGAGACAGATTCATCTCAGAAAGCTCCCCATTGTTTCAGAAATTCCACATCTCTTGCTAACTGCACAATGGAATTTCCTTCCTTCCTGTCCTCTAGGCTAAAACATCCCCTCTCTCCAGCCTCACTTCCTCCCCGCAGGCCCTGGCCACTCACTGGGTCCTGAGAGTGAAGGCGGCGCTGGTGATGGATGTGGGCAGGTTCAGGCCTTTGGTGATCTCCCTCCAGATCTTCTTGTTGATGATTTCCACCAGGCCCCCCTTCTCGGTCACCAGCTTGTACAGCATGTATAGGTCCAGGATCTGCTTGGCCATGATGGGGATTCGGTTGATGGGGGTCCCTGTGGTCGTCCGACAAGAGAAATAGAGGGTTGTGTTATCACCAAGCAGAGAAAGAAGACATCTGCGTACACTCATCTTTAGCTGAGTGGAAATAACGCTCATGAACCTATTTGGAAGAGTAATTTGACTCCAGTGACCCAAACCTGAGTGCTATCAGAACAGCTGTCAGTTCCCTTTGGGATGAGTAGAAGAATAGGTCCAACTCACAGGCTGTGTGTGGCCTTTGGCAAAGCACTTAGCCTTTCTAGTCCTGTTTTCTCACCTATAAATAAGAGGACTACATGATTTCAAAGGTGAGTTTTGTTTGTTTTTTCTAGCAGGACAATTCTGGACTATTTCCCAATGATCTGGCACCTTACACTCCTCTGGAGCCTTCAGACTCCATGCAGTGGCCACCTCCTCTAGGAAGCCTTCCCTGACTCCCTGGGAGGGGAGGCCTTGCCTCATCATGCACCTGGACAGCTCCCCACACGGTCTGTAACAGTGTGCTCATTTATATACCACCTGCTTTCTCCTCTCCTGCTGCACGATGGAGAGATGGTTTCTTTCTCTCCTGTGGGTCCCACCATGGAAAAGGAGCTGCTGGACATACTGGTCTCCAAGGGAATGAAAAGCCACTCAACAATTCTCTCCCCACTAATCACTCCACCCCATCCCTGGCCTCTGAAAGAGGGAGGGTCAGAGCAGCTTCCGCTCACTGGCCCTGAGGGGAAGTGAGAGGAGCCAGGGACTTGATTAGGAAACCTGGCACCGAGCAAGAAAGGCTACTAATGAGCACCAGGGGAGGCAGGGAGGGTGGGGAAGGCTCCTTTCACAGCCGGCTGGGATGCTTGTCAGGAGGCATGATGGATGACTGTCATTTGGCAGCCTCGGGATTAATGATCTGGAGGTCAGAGGGGAGAATTCCACAGGGAAGGGTCACAGTCCAGGGCAGGGTATGAGACTTGTTGCCTTTTGATGGCAACTTCTTTCACTGTATACAGGCTGCTGCTCCTCTGTCTTCCCTCCTCTCACTGAGCTGCCTGGTGGATGTTAGGCCAGTTTGAGCAGAGCAGAGAAATGCTGCTTGTTTCTGCTCCTCCTGCTTCCTTCCTCTAAAGGAACGGCAGCCTCGCCAAATCTATTTTTTTCCCCACTCTGTCACCAACGCTGGAGTCTAGTATCGTCATCATGCATCACTACAGCCTCAAACTCCTGGGCTCAAGTGATCCTCCCACCTCAGCTTCCCAAGTAGCTGGGACTACAGGCACATGCCACCACAGCCAGCTAATTTTTAAATTTTTTGTAGAGTCAGGGGCTCAGCTATGTTGCCCAGGCTGGTCTTGAACTCCTGGCCTCAAGCAATCTTCCCCCGCCTCCGTCTCCCAAAGTGTTGGGATTACAGGTGTGAGCCATTCCAGCCTCAAACTCCTGGGCTCAAGGGATCCTCCTGCCTCAACCTCCTAACTATTAATAGCTGGGACTACAGCTGCACAACACCACACCTGGCTAATTTTTAAAAATTTTTATAGAAATAGGGTTTTGTGCAGTGGTGCAGTGGCTCACACCTGTAATCCTAGCACTCTGGGAGACCACGGTGGGTGGATTGTTTGAGCTCAGGAGTTCGAGACCAGCCTGAGCAAGAGCGAGACCCCGTCTCTACTAAAAAAAATAGAAAGAAATTGGCTGGACATCTAAAAATATATATAGAAAAAATTAGCCAGGCATGGTGGCATATGCCCGTAGTCCCAGCTACTCAGGAGGCTGAGTTAGAAGGATTGCTTGAACCCAGGAGTTTGAGGTTGCTGTGAGCTAGGCTGACACCATGTCACTCTAGCCTGGGCAACAGAGTGACTCTGTCTCAGAAAAAAAAAATAGAGTCTTGCTATGTTGCCTAGGCTGATTTCAAACTCCTAGCCTCAATTGATCTTCCTGCCTTGGCCTCTCGAAGTGCTGGGATTACAGGCATAACCAGGTCTCTTTTCTAGGTGTGGGGAAGGAGCTACTGATCTCAAAGACCTTTGTCTTGACTAGAGGGTCTCTGGAGGATCAAAGACAAAGGTGTCATGGAATTAGAGCCACAAATTCATAGATAAAAACATCAGAGGATCACTGGCATATTGCTAAAACATAGCCCATGTGTGGGTTAACTTTTCCATGCGCTGGACAGTGTACCTTCCTCCTACCATAAAGACAAAAGCCTGATGCAGCAGAACTGGGCCCGGGCAGGACAGGCTAATGTCCACCTCCTTTTGGAGGCCTGTCTGCCCAAGTGCATCACAACCTTGGTGAGTCTACACCTTCCATGGCATCACCTGGAGGTGACCCTGGGAGGATCACTCCCAAGGTCCCCTTGCAATGCCGCTAAACTCACATTTCCAGAAGCTTCCAGGGAGGCATCATCACATGTCTGACCTGTTCTCTTCCAAGTCAGAATGTTCACACTGGGCTCACCTTCAACCTACTAAACTAGCTCCCCTTTCCCATCATTTCCATTTTTTTCTAGCAACACCATCATTCTCTGAGGTCACCCAGGAACTTAGCACTGGGGTCTCTTCTCTCCTTATCACCCACTTTTACGTTGTTAGGAGGCTCCATAGATCCATCCTTTTGAGGCACCTTTCAAAGGCATCTTCCTTTCCAGGCCGCAGTTGCTGCCTGGACCAGGCCCTCGAGGGCTCCCAATTAGATGCCTGCAGCAGCCTGGCAGCTTCTTATCCACACATTCAACTTGCACAGCACAGCCAACCTTATTAACACACTCTTTCCACCATATTGCTTGTTTCCTTGTTTAAAAACCTCACAGACCCTTCCTATTGCTTACCTATCCCATCCTACACGTCCATTCGTGACCTATGTCTCCAACACTCCCTTAAAAAGATCATGTGTGAAGGATTTCCGGCATACCTCAACAACTCACTCTCACTCCAAGTAATTTGGCCTTTTCACTGTCACCCTCCAACCAAGCTCATTTCTGCCTCTTCCTTACTTTCCCTCCACAAGCCTCACATGACCTGCCTCCACTCAAATCCTCCAGTGTCCTTCCATGTCTACTCTCTGTAGGAAGAATTTTCTAATTATTCCAGTTCATGTGGCTTTCTTCCCTCTCAGAATGTCTATTATACCCCTACAAGTTCAGCAAATTATTATTCTGTTTCACATATGTTCCCTTGGTATCCCAAGAGGACTGTTAGCTCTATGAGGGCAGAGATTGTCATTCCTTCACCATGCCTTGAATATTATAGTGTTAATAAATTAACCTACTGTGCAGATATTTTTAAAAAATCCTTCTCAGAGTCAAAGCAAATAGCTCTGTGGTAACTAAACTGGGAATCTTTTTTTTTTTTTAAGTTACATGGGTTTTTATTAGAGATGGGATTTTGCTGCCCAGGCTGGACTTAAACTCCTGGGCTCAAGCGATCCTCTTACCTCAGCCTCCTGCATAGCAGGGACTACAGGTGTGCACCACTGCACCTAGCTCAACTGGGTATCTTGAAGTACATCTGCTTCCTGCCTGTGGTATGCCTGTGTAGACTAGCTGTAAGTGTCTAATGCTGATAGCCCCCAAACAGAAGTCAGCTGCTCTTCCCAGGTCCTAGCATGGTCCATTAGGGTCATGACCCTTATTACACAAAAAGGAGAACTGAGGCCCAGAGTGGCTAAGCTCTTTGCTTCCTTTCAGGTCCCATAATAAGATAACTAGCAACAGGAGAAGATGGATGTAGAGTTGGGGATTTTGAGATGGCAAAGAAACTCTGACTCCATAGAGTAGGGTCAAAGGGAAGGGAAGACAGGTGCTAAAGAGTAGAAGGCGGGGCCGGGTGCGGTGGCTCACGCCTGTAATCCTAGCACTCTGGGAGGCCGAGCGGTCGGATTGCTCGAGGTCAGGAGTTCAAAACCAGCCTGAGCAAGAGCAAGACCCAGTCTCTACTAAAAATAGAAAGAAATTAATTGGCCAACTAATATATATAGAAAAAATTAGCCAGGCATGGTGGCGCATGCCTGTAGTCCCAGCCACTCGGGAGGGCTGAGGCAGGAGGATTGCTTGAACCCAGGAGTTTGAGGTTGCTGTGAGCTAGGCTGACGCCATGGCACTCACTCTAGCCTGGGCAACAAGGCAAGACTCTGTCTCAAAAAAAAAAAAAAAAAGAGCAGAAAGCGGCTAGAAGTGTGACAGACACAGAACACATGTGGCAGAGTGCGGAACCAGCACAGCACAGCAGGGCTTGCCCAGCTGAAGAAGCGCTGTCCTTCATAAGGTCACCCTGGACAGCCAGCTACCACATGGCTTTGGAACTCCATCTGTAAATAGCTTTCAGAGTTTGCACTATAGTCTTTTTTTTTTGAGACAGAGTCTTGCTGTGTTGCCCAGGCTAGAGTGAGTGCCATGGCATCAGCCTAGCTCACAGCAACCTCAAACTCCTGGGCTCAAGAGATCCTCCTGCCTCAGCCTCCCGAGTAGCTGGGACTACAGGCATGTGCCACCGTGCCTGGCTAATTTTTTCTTTATATATTAGTTGGCCAGTTAATTTCTATTTATAGTAGAGATGGGGTCTCACTCTTGCTCAGGCTGGTTTCGAACTCCTGACCTCGAGCAATCCTCCCGCCTCGGCCTCCTAGAGTGCTAGGATTACAGGCGTGAGCCACCTCGCCCAGCCTGCACTATATTCTTTTGAATCTCTTCAATGGTGACAAATCTTCACACATAGAGAATATATTTTACTTTTAGAAAAGGATGAAGGGACCAGGCTGTTTACACTATTTTTTTTTTTTTTGACAGAGTCTCACTCTGCTGCCTGGGCTAGAGTGAGTGCCGTGGCGTCAGCCTAGCTCACAGCAACCTCAAACTCCTGGACTCAAGCCATCCTGCTGCCTCAGACTCTTGAGTAGCTGGGACTACAGGCATGCACCATTATGCCCGGCTAATTTTTTCTATTTTTAGTACAGACAGGGTCTGACTCTTGCTCAGGCTGGTCTCGAACTCCTGAACTCAAACGATCCTCCCGCCTCGGCCTCCCAGAGTGTTAGGATTACAGGCGTGAGCCACTGCGCCCAGCCACTTTACGCTATTTTTGACCGAAGGTATGGACATTAAATCATGACAGATTTTCTAGTGTGGCTCAAACTGCCTCTGAAAGCAACTGCTCAGAGAGGAATTGCAAATTCATTTTGAGTAGTTATTGGACTGTCTACCCATCTGGAATGGTTTTCTTTAAAGGACAACATTGTTACAGTTGTAAAAATTTCATTAAAAATTAGCTTCTTTATAGTCACATAGAATATGACTTATCAGACTGAGAACTGCTTAGGGCATATGCTTAGGACAGCATACCTTTAGCTTGGTTTCAGGAACTTGTCTTAATTATGGAATAATGTTACCACGTGACCTTGAAATAAACAGATGATTTGAGATCTTGTCTGTGAAGACCCCTCTGTGGCTTAAGACCAGGCCCATGAAGTTCACGTTCACAAGCAATGGCACTGCACTGGTGGTCCAGCGGGATTCTTGCCTGCCTCAAACAGTGGTTCCTTCCACAGCCTTTCAGGGAAGGGAGCAGGGGGTCTTTGGGCTGTTTTATATCTTCCTCTAAGGAGGCTCTTCGCCTGAGAGAGACAGGCCTCTGTTCACAAGAAATGTAAAAGCAACCTGCAGAGTGCCAGGAAGGAGGCAAACACCTACTGAAGAGAGTTCTTTATGGGTCACTGGTGTTGGCCCTGCAGGAGACTGAATCTCTGCTCCCATCATGCCTCCCAGAGGTGGGAGAGCACCCAATGGGGAAGCCTGTGGACTGTCAGTCACTGCTATCAAAGCAGGAGCTGGGATTGAGGGTAATTAATCATGCTCTCTCTGACAGGAATCCAGGGCCTTATCTGTACCCCAAGAAGTGCTGCTGGTCTCCAGTTCCCTCCTCAATAAAAGAGACTGACAGTTGTAACAAAGAGGGCCCTTATCAGATTTCAGCCAGGGAGCCCAAGGCAGCCCCAGGGACGGATGTAAAAGGCTTTTATGAGGGCCACAGGCCCAGTGAGGCTGGCAGGACCCCTGGGGCTTCAGCCCTTATTGGTAGGAATTCTGCTGGGCCTGGCACTAGCAGCCAAAGCTGCAACCAGGAGCTTTCAGGGCAGATGCAGCCAAACAAAAGCTGTTCCCCGGCATTTTGCTTTCTTTCCTACCACTCAGAAAACAGAGATGTAGCTGGGGGTAGGTGTGAGGGCAGAAGGAGAAGAGATGGCCTCCTGTGGCTCTGGAGACAAAGATGGGAGATAGCAGAGACTGGACATGTTCTAGTGAAGACCAGAAGCAGTCAGGGGAAGGACTCCAGACAGACTCACAAGGCTGCCTTCCTGCCTACTGGCCAGGGATGAGGACCCAGAACCCAGAGCGTGGCCCTGACAGGGACCCTTGCTGTTTTTTCTGGGCTTTGAAAAAGATCATTAATCATTTCCATAGCCTCACTGTCAAGAAGCAGACCAATGAGCCTAGAAGAGGTAAGACTCATGTTAAGCAGGGAACATGTACAGGCAGGCAGGCCTTCTGACCACTACTCTGCATATTAATTCTGCTCCCTAGAAACGAGCAGAGAAATGACCGGTGATTATTTTCCCTGACTTGTTTATGTAGAAAATATCTCCCTCTGAGAAACTGATAGCAGTGTCTGGCAGTCTACAGTGTAGTTTGTAGTTGGACTGTTCCACTAGACAGGACAGAGGCAAGGACATGCCAATATCCTATACTGGACTGACCTTGAGCCCTCTAACTCCAAGTGCCCACTGAGTGGGTCTACCTTACATATAATGCATTAATCTTAAGTATACAGCTCACTGGATTTGTACTTCCATATCCACTCATGTAACCAGCCCTCAGATCAACATACATAACATTTTCAGCACCCTGGAAAACTTTCTCATGCCCCTTTTCCAGTCAATATCCATGCCCCCATCCCTATCCATCCTAGAGGTAACCATTATCCTGACACATATTTTCTTGGATTTTATATATAAATATAATCATATAGTATTAATATATATTCTTTTGTGTCTGGCTTCTTCAACATTAGGCTGTGAGTTATTCCAGTTGTGTATGGCCGTAGTTAAATCTTTGTTACTATTGTGCAGTATTCCACTATGTGACTATGCCAGGATGTTTGCATTTTTTTCAGTTAGGGCTATAAAAATGGTGCTGCTATGAGTATTCTTACAGGTGTCTTTAAGTGAACATAAGCACTCATTTCTGGTGGGTATACATCCAGGAGTGGATTGCTGGGTAACAGGGACAAGCATATGTTAACTTTAGTAAATAGTACCAAATGGATTTCCAAAATGGTTACGCCCATTTACACTCCCAACCGCAAGGCATGGGAGCTCTGGTTGCTCTGGGAGGCTAATTTTAAATTAATTTAAATCTGGGAGGCTAATTTTAAATTCATTACCTTTTTTGATACTCCAGCCTGCACTAATCTCTTTAGGTGAAGTTCACCAATATGTATGATACTGTATTCTGTTATGGCTAATAGTGAAATTAGTGCTATGCCTGTGCCACCTCTTTCCATAACAGCTGCATTCAGAGAAGCTAGGCAAGGAGTCGGGGGAGGTGGACTGTGGGGTTCTCTGCTTAGCCTGCCGCTGGATCTCAGACATGGCCAGGTGGGGGCATACCTCAAGGGCTCTCTGGCCTGGGCAGTGCACAGCTGTCTGAACTTCCGCTGCTGCCCATGCCACTAGGCTTTTAAGACCAGCAGAGCTTCTCCACAGTGTAAGTGGGCCAAACCCTCATTTTAACCTTTCTCTATACCAGCCCTCGATGATTTACTAAAGATTGGCTTACCTAGGAGCAAAAGAGGCAAAACTATCAAATAATTCAATTTTACCATGTGCTAGAAGTATCAATAAAAGATTTTGAAGGGGAAGAGGCTGAATTTAATGACAAAAGTGGGCTATTCAAATTAATTGTGCCTTTCAAAAACCAAGCCCCTTTCCCATTTTCATGGAAAACTGGATTTTTATAGGATATCAAATGCCTGTTAAAAGTGGGGCAAACAAAAACAGTACATTTATGAATGGCAGCTGGATAACTAGGAGAGAGAAAAATAACTACCCTCAGACAAAGGGCTAATCCTAAAGCTTAAAGATTTGCATTTGAGATTTTCATTTGGGGATAAAGTTCGAAAATGAAGCCCCAAAGCCTATTTCATCTGACAAAGACAATATATTTTAGTCTATTAGGAAGGGTGTCCAAGGTACAGACCATTTATTGCAAGATACAAAGAATATACGAGAAACTGCCTCCACTAAAAGGCAAGGCAATATATGTCATGAACATTTCCTTGCCTGAGATGGATAGATAAGCACACAACAGAAGGAAAAACACTCAAATTGCACTTTGAGGCAGACCAAGCCCTTTTCCCACAGTCAATTCTTGGTATATACACATAAAAAACAGATCCAATAATCCATTCGGGAAAACCAAGGTCAGTTTGCAGCCTTGAACAGAAGTGAGGGGCGGAAGGGCAGCTCTACAAGTGAGGTCTTGACAAAACTTGTCTTCCACAAGCCCAAGCAGTCCTTAGCCTGGTGTGTCCAGATGGGGCTGGGGCAGGAAAGGAAAGCCTTGCTTGTGGGCATTCTCCTGTGCTCCCCACCCCTACCGCATTCTGCCTCGATACACAGCAGGCCTCTGTGCCACTGTGAGTTGTCACATCTGCCCTTCCCTGGCATGAAGACCCTTCTTGCATGTTGACCAGCTAGGTGCTGTCAGACCTTCTACTGAACAGCAGGCTGGCACTCTCTGTGGGGCCCTGGAAGCTGCGGGACAGACCAGGCTTGCATGCTGCCCCAGGAGGGAGAGAAGGGTGCGGTGCTAGGGAACAAGTTTCTCAGAGGCAGTACAGAAGGGTACACACTGGCCTGGGAGTTAGGAGACCAGTGCTGAGTCTGCTCTATGGCTTTAGGTAAGTCACTTAACCTCGGGGCTGATTCTTTATGGCTACAGGTGATAACCTTTGCTCTCTCTACCCTACAGAGCTGGAGCTGTGGGGAGCAGCAGATCAGATAATGAGATGAAAGAGTTTTGTAAAGTGTATGGATAATAAAAATAATAGCAAAATCACCACCATCATCATCATCATCATCCTGACTCTTTGTAAGACCATAATCCTGCTTCACCTCCTAGGGAGTAAGGGAACAAACCTTTCTTTCACACTGAAGGAAAAATAGCATTGTTTTTACATAGCCTTTGCTTATTAGACTCATAAATTAGTACTTTCCCTTGGGCACTGGAACACTAAATGGAAAATCTATGAGGGTATGATATCTCAGAAACCACCCACAGTGAGTTAAATTAGCTAGACAATTTTATTTAGAACTGTTTGGCTTTATTTTTGGCAAAGTAAAAAAAAGTGTGTATTTTTTGCATATATACACACGCAGATACAGCAAAAGGTAAGCAAAAAGGGACATCAGAGTCTGAAATCTAACCCGTGTGTTCTAGAGAAATAGTCTGGGGGAAAACAGAATTAAGGGCAATATGTTTAATTCAATTTGGCTTCAGTAAGCAAAAGAAGAAACACATTACTCAGTAAGGAAAGAAGTCTTTACCTCTTTGGTCTTGGAGATTCTTGGTGTTGTTTTCACACAATTATTTTGACAGAAAATTGCTAAAGGGGCTTTTCTTCTTTTGTTTTTTATTCATCAAGAGTAACTCAACAAGCCAGACGTGGTGGCTCACACCTGTAATCCTAGCTCTCTGGGAGGCCGAGGTGGGCGGATCATTGTTCGAGACCAGCCTGAGCAAGAGCGAGACCCCCTCTCTACTATAAATAGAAAGAAATTAATTGGCCAACTAATACATATAGAAAAAATTAGCCGGGCGTGGTGGCACATGCCTGTAGTCCCAGCTACTTGGGAGGCTGAGTCAGGAGGGTTGCTTGAGCGCAGGAGTTTGAGGTTGCTGTGAGCTAGACTGACGCCATGGCACTCACTCTAGCCTGGGCAATAAAGTGAGACTGTCTCAAAAAAAAAAAAGAGTAACTCAACAGACATAATCATGGATATGTAAGAACAAACAGAAACTTTCAAGTTAATTCTAAATGAACTCCTAGATTTTATAGATAAGGAAACTGTGACCACCAGAGAGAAAAGACTGGCCAAGATCCCGGGCAGGGAGGAGTGCCAGCCCTAGCTTTGCACTCATCGGTCTGGAGCTCTTTTCACCTCCGCAGGCCTTTAAAAATGGCTGCAGCAGTGCTGCGTCCTGAGACTGGGGGAAGACAGTGAGCTTGAGGGGCACCGTCTCAGCCCACTCCACTCTGCTCAGGCTCCTCTACTGGCAGGCTGCTCTGCTAGTCGGCGAGGAGGCTACCATGGTGCAAGTCACCCTGATCTGGCCTAGAAACCAAGGTGCTGAGGGCTGAAAGGCCCATCTGTTGTAGTCAATTCACCTAAACATGTTAACAAGAGAGAGACATAGCACAAAGCAGCAGTTATAGCCGGTCCCCTTCTACTGGACAGCTATTTTATCACTTGCAGCTGCAGTCATTTGGGGGAGCCTGCTGTGTGTTGCCTCCCTTGGAGCTCTGTCTGCTTCCTCTGCGGGTGCTGCCTGCTGTGTCAAAGCAGCCCAGCCCCACTCTCAGCCCAGCTGGGTGTTACCAGGCCTTTCAAACTAAGGCTGTTTACAGTGGCTCCTGTGAAATCCACTGCTTATCCTTCACATGAGCCCTGGAGGCTGAGTTGCTGACCTGCTGCTGAGGTCTATGAGGCTTTTCCTTGGTCCCAGCTAATAAGACCTGTTTTTTGAGCGCCCCAGACACTACTTTGGGAGTGACAAATAAGTCACGAATGTCCAGGGGGCCTTGGTCTCACTATTGTGTGAAGAGCAAAGACAGTAAGCTTCACATGATTAAAAGTACAATCTGCTTCCAGCCCTCCTCAACCAACAGCTCTAATTTAGACTACCAGACAAGGGTTTTCCAGGAATGAGATCACCGTGAATTTAAAGGGAACAACCTCCACACTACTTTCCTGCCTCAGTTTCCCCTCTGGAGCCCAACAAGACCACAACAAGTTTCCTGAAAGCCCCTGTTTTGCCTTCAATAACCTGGCTATTCTACGGACTGAAGTGCCAAATTCTTGGCCAAACACGCCTCTTCAGATTCTGGTGCCAGCTGACTAATCCAGGAGAGTCTCTGGTTCCAGGCCACAGACAAGAGTTCCTCCAACTGTGCCATGGCCACAGGTGCCCCAGCGTTTCTGCCTCCCTCTATGGGGTTGCCTCTGATACACTGGAGCCACAGCTCCTCCCAGAGGCCTTCTCTGCAATCCAGCCCCGGATGGGGTTCCAGCACCCACTCCTTTGACACAGGAGGGAAGCTCGCAATACCACTTGACACAGCCCCACTCCCAGGTACCTGACTGGAGGTAAGATAACTTCCATAGAGTTTTCTTCTGCAGAAGAAACTTTAGATCTTTACTTTTTTTCCCACCCTTCTATGGCAGGGAGTCTCAACAGTGCACAAATTTGTTCCCTAGGAGATATTTACAATGTCTAGAGATATTTTTGGTTGTCATGACTGGGGCTTGCTATTGGCATCTAGTGGGTAAGGCCACAGATACTACTAACATTGTACACAGGACAGTCCCCACAACAAAGGACTATGCTATCCCAAAAGTCAACAGTGCTAAGGCTAAGAAACCTCATATTAGAGTAACTAACAAGTAGCAGACTGAACAGTCTCCTTTCTACTGGTAATGTCAGCAAATAGTGAAATACCTGACATAAGTGCTGAAGACAGGACAAAGACTTACTCAGGACCCAAATAATGGTAAGCTGACATTATCAAAGGGAGTCACTTACTCCTGCTCTGGGTTTACTCAGAAATATACTAGATAGCACTCTACTCTTGTGCAGTCCCCGCTGCTGCAGAATAGCGGGATATGTAGCAAAGCCTGCTCTCTGCTTCCGACCCTCAATTCCAGGGCAGCTGAGCTACCCTGCATGTGGCAAGCTGAGCCAAGAAAACCAACAAGACTACTCATACAGCCAACACGTCCTGAGCACCTTTCATCTGGCCTTGTGCCAGCATGGGGGACACAAAGGAATGAAAAAGTGGCTGTTCTCAAGAAGCTCCTCGTCTAGTGAGGACATACAGTAGTAAACAATTACTGATCCCCACTCTCAGCTGATCTAACTTCCATTTTCCTTTAAAAATCCTTCTGGGTTGTTTTAAAATATTACACTGAAAGAAAAAAAAAACAAAAAAAAAATAGTCCTTCTGGGAAGGGAGAAAAACAATAAAGTAGAAAATAAAGCAGTGGAGGTACATTACTGATTAAAATCTATATTGCTATAGCAGCCCTTCTGAGACAGGATCAGCTCCTGGGTTTGTACCAGCTGGGCTTGCAGAGCTTGTAAATAATTAAAAGGTAATTGGAAAGGGAGACCGAAGTATTAAATGGATTTCTCTCTCAGAGAGCAACTAGGGAGTTTCACTGCTGCCACTCACATTATCTTTCAGGATTATATTCTTGTTTTTACTGACACATGCAGCTCCAGATAACAGTTGGAGGAGTAAACTAATTAAGGCTGCTTAGACTGCTTTGATAGGCTTGGAGATTGGGGGGACCAAGACCCAAAACTTTCAATTGCCTTTTTATGCAAACCAGCAGTAATAGGTATGCCACCAAAAAGGCAATAAGGTTTTGGAAGGTAAAGGAAGGGGAAGGAGATAGAGGGAGGAGAGAAGGAGGGGGAGGATGAGAGGGGAGGAGGATAGGTGGGAGAGGGAGAGAAGTTAACTCAGAATATGTAACTGCTGGGGGCTGCCATTATACCTCCATGGAGGATAAAGAGGAGGATTTCACTGCCAGGTTTCAATAAAGTTGCTGACACAGACACCAAGGGATACATAATCAGATATAAGCAGGATCCTGGGGAAGAGTTTGGTGGGAACACCTCTCTCCTATGGCTTTGTCCTGAGGGTAATGAAGGGGGAGCCATACAGGTTACCTTCTCCTAGAGAGGCTGGGGTTCTGGCCATGCTTCCTGAGAGCTGCCCCAGCAGGTGAACACATTGTTATGATGGGATATAAAGCCAGGAAGCTAAGTCACTGGGCTCAAGACTCAGTCACACCATGGTCCACAGTGTAGATGGCTACTGGGGGATGGAGGGAGAGGAGAGGAGGACAGAGAATTGGGAGGGTGCATTATAAAGCAGATGACATTGTACCCTAAAATTAAACTGCAGGAATGTTCCAACCAAGCCAGTGAATGCAAAACGCAAAAGCCAACAGATAAAAAAAAAAAAAAGAGTTGGCCTTTCCTTCCATGGATCATTTCAGACCCTCCCCAAAATTGAGTGGCCTCTATTCTTTTACTTACCTTTCTCAGTCTTTATAAGACTAGATATAGCAACAAGAACCCCACATGCTAGTATAAGTGAAGCCCTGGCAGCCATAAGGCTAAAATAAAAGTATATTTGAATTTGAAATGACTCCAGAGACCAGTTAATTAGAAAAAGAGACAGAGATAAGGCAGGGCCAAAAGCAGATGACTGTTCCATCCATTTTTTGCCAAGGCCCTCTCTGCCCTCTTCTATCTGGCTGTAAATTATTTGACTAAATCTAGAACCAAGCAGCAGTAAATGTCTCTTGTCTAAGGTCAGCTAGCAGTGACTAGCACACAGTAGGCACTCAATAAATATTCACTGAACTGAAATGATGAGTAGACAGCACACTCACCCCTCTTTTGCATAAAGACGAAGAGGTCATCCAGGAACTCTTTCCTTTCAGGATCACCGTCCAGTTCATACAGCTGCAATCCCGATCCCCCAAGGAAAAACACAATGAAAAATTCCATCTTGCTGCAGGAAGTCTTATATCAGATCTACTACAACCATCTAAATATCTACAAATGTGACTCACTGGCCACTCCTGTTCTTATTCCTTGTGAATCAGACATAACTACTCACTGCAGAACTACCCCTATCTTTATAACAAAGGAAATACTACAGACCTTGGCAAAATCTCGAGAGATCTCTCTTCCCCGGCCTCCATCTGCATCATCACTCCAGGCCAGACCACCATTCTAGAAGGGAACAAAACACAAAGTTGACAGGCGAACAGGAGGAGAACGAGTGGTAGAAGGCAGGGCAATTATCTAGAGGGAAGATGAAGACTCTTAGCAATGGTGCTATCCTGGCTCACACTATAAAAGGCTGCTCAGGTGACCACCTCTGCCACCCTTACAGGGACACCTTTTTTTTCAGCTTTTGAGTATGGTTCTAGAATAAGAGGGAGTCAGGCGGAAGATTTCACCTTGCTGGAGAAAGATGGGTGTCATTTTTACTTAATGATCCTGGAAGAGGAGGACACAAAGGCCCAGGTTGCTGAGAACCTGCTCATTCCCAGCTGATCTTCCAGAAGCCATCATTGAGATGTACCACTTTTCTGCAGGTGGTAAAGATACCTCACCTGGTTTCCCATATGAAACTGTAAGTGGGGGGAAAGGGCCAAAGGGGAGTTGTAGTCTCTCAGCCAAGCCTCACCATTAGAAGCTCTAAGCCTAGTGGTAAGAAGTCCTTAGTAACCCCTGAGGGCCACTATAGCCTGAGATCGCTCCCAAGGTAGAGACTCTGTGCCACTAGGGCAAGAGTTCATTTTCACTAGAGAAATTACAAAAACCTAACCCTAATTTAAGGTTAGGTTAAACCAACACCATTCAACTGAGTAAGAGGAAATGGCACACAGTACTTTGTTTATATTCCTTAAGTTGGCTTCCTACCTTTAGTCAGTAAGGCAACTCTTATTCCTCAAACCAGGCATCTCTTCCTTGGGAAGCCTTCCCTTCACTCGCAGCTGCACTAAGTACTCTAGAAGCAATCTCTGCCCATTTCTAGCTTAGAATTTAACATATTACTTTGGAAGTATCTATCACCTACTAAATATGGTGAGCTCCTTGACAGCAAAGGTGTCTTTGTCCCCAACAGAGCCGATAGCCTGGGACACCAATTAAGCACCTCTTCAAAAAATAAACAAATACATATACCCAAAGCCTACGTGCTAGTGGGGAGTATGAAATCTCATGGTATGACTGCTATTCATCCACAACCCACTGGTCAGTGGAGGACCCAGTGTATGGGATCAGACACACTGAGCCTGTAACTCTCATTTCTCCCCCAGGACCACAGGCACGTGCACACACGGACATGCACATGTGACCCAGCTGGCTGACGGGGGTGTGTGTGGTGGGGAAAGGGCATGAGGGGCAAGGAGGTAGGTAGAGGTTTCTTGGCACAAAATTCATTGGACTGCATGGATATCTCATTTTTTTTTTTTTTTAGACAGAGTCTCACTCTGTTGCCTGGTCTAGAGTGCCGTGGCGTCAGCCTAGCTCACAGCAACCTCAAACTTCTGGGATCAAGCAATCCTTCTGCCTCAGCCTCCCAAGTAGCTGGGACTACAGGCATGCGCCACCGTGGCCGGCTAATTTTTTCTATATATATATTTTAGTTGTCCAGCTAATTTCTTTTTATTTTTTCAGTAGAGATGGAGTCTCGCTCTTGCTCAGGCTGGTCTCAAACTCCTGACCTCGAGAGATTCTCCCACCTCAGCCTCCCAGAGTGGCAGGATTATAGGTGTAAGCCACCACACCCGGCCAGATATCTCATTCTAAAACCATGCCAATAAGATGAAAGCCTAGTTGAATTCCTTTCTCTCCCACCTTCTCCTGTAGTAAAGCAGGAGGCATTATTTGGATGTGTGTGTGTGTATATATATATATATATAATTTTATTATTATTTATTTTTTTGAGATAGAGTCTCACTCTGTTGCCTGGGCTAGAGTGCCGTGGTGTTAGCCTAGCTCACAGCAACCTCAAATTCCTGGGCTCAAGGGATCCTTCTGCCTCAGCGTCCCGAGTAGCTGGGACTACAGGCATGCACCACCATGCCCGGCTAATTTTTTCTATATATTTTTAGTTGGCCAATTAATTTCTTTCTATTTTTAGTAGAGACGGGGATCTTGTTCTTGCTCAGGTTTGTTTTGAACTCCTGACCTTGAGCGATCCTCCTGCCTTGGCTTCCCACAGTGCTAGGATTACAGGTGTGAGACACCGTGCCTGGCCTATTCGGGTGTATTTTGGGCCCATACTTTGCTTATTCTATTCAAAGTGGGCTCTGGCATGCAGATCCACTCTCTGACAGCAGAAATTCAGCACTTACTGGGGTTAAGTATATCCAACAAGAAGTGACACTCTATCAGTTGAAATTAAAGAGGCTATACTAAGTTGTTTCCCTGCTTATCTGGTAAAACACATGTAGTAAGGAAGTGCTCAGTAAATGCTATCTGACTGTGTGTACTCATCATCTCCCAAGGCAGACAATGTTAGAAATCTTCCTATGGTACCTTCAGCTCAGGGAAGCCAGTGACCAAGCAGGAAGAACGTTGTTTTTGTTTGTTTAAGAAAAAAAAGCTAAAACTCATCCCACATTGTAATTACAGTCACCAGAAATCTGGTGTCATCTGGTGGCAACTAGCACAATGAATAATCAAGATGAATTATCCCTGTCAGGTCAGCAAAACCAGACAGAGTTACATTCCCCCTTTCAAAGGATTCAGTAGGTTGCCCTAATGCTCACTGATTTTGTTTGAGCCAGTAATTCCTGCTGGAAAGTCAATTATCCCGGGAGCCCCTATCGGCTGAAAGACATTTAATAGGGGATCACTGTCGCTTCTGTTATGTCAGCTGTTTACTGCAGCAGCTTGATGGCCAGAGCTCTGAAGCTGATCTCTTGTTCACAGGAGGATTCTTTCTCTGCCAGTCACCAAGAGAGATGAAAACACCCTTTTTTGCTAATTACAGTAACTTCCAGACACTCTGAATGCTCAAACTATTTAACACTCAGTTGGGTAGAGACGACAGAATCCACAATCCAGAATCTCAGACAGGGCTGTCCGTAGTAGCAGCAGCAGCAGCAGCAGCAGCAGCAGCAGCAGCAGGAGAGGGTGTGAAAACAAGCATGCCAGTGTGACCACTATGTGACTATGTGTGAAAATAAACACCCCAGTGCCAGAGCTCAGCTCCAGGAACAGAGCAGAAAGTCTTGGCAGGCTGGGGGCTAGGGCCATTAGCTCCTCCAGCTTCTCCAGCTCTGCCCAAACTGCATGGGAATTGAGCAGCAGGATGGTGACACCTTGCACTAGCCACAGCCCACTCAGTGTAACCCACTTGGCTTGAAATGCCTTCAGCTCAGTGACCACAGAAGACAGGGAGACAGATAGGAACTGTCAGTTACTCTCTTGAAAGAAATGTGGGAAAAATAGTTGCCCAGAGTGGGGGTGTCTTTTGTCCAATTCCAAGGCAAAATCGTCCACTTAAAATATTCAGCTGGGGCTGATGGAGAATGTCTGATATGCTTTAATTTCTTTGTCTTGAGGCTATTAAACTTTGACCCCGCCTCCCAGGATTTTCTGGCTGAGGTGACAGTAATTCCTGAGCCCTGCCTGTCCTTTCTAGACCAGCTGAGGCACCTTCTCCATGAGCCTCCTGCCTCTGCACAGCCCACAGAGTCAGCACCTTTCTGCTCTGGGCTGTCACCTCGTGTTCTGGCTACTTGTGCCCCTATGTCCTCAGTCTGTAGGAATCCTGTCTGGGTATCCCCAGCCCCCAGTACAAGAAAGTGCTGACACATCTACCGAAAAGAAAGGGATGAGCTCCCTTGTGGGCCCCCCAATCCCACAACTTGTCTTCCCCTCCTCCTTTCACTGGGAGGGTGACAGACCTAGGCAGTTATTTTCTTGGTTCTTAACTCTGACCAACTACTATAAAACATGGTTCACTTACGCAATTCAAGTTTATGTGCAGGAGATTTCTTGGCCTATAAACAGCGTGTGAGTGTGACTACTAGAGAGTTCTGAGCCCAGAGAAATAATTTTTTCTCAGATGCTGCCTATGGTTAACTGAGACTGTATTGCTAGAAGAAAGCAGGGAGTGGCAGAGGCAGATGGCATGTGGGGGAAACACACCCCAAAAGAGACAGCTTAACATTTTATGGATAAGATAGGTCAATAAGGAAAGCATTTCAGTTGAAGGGCAAAGACTGCATGAAGTTGGACCTACCGGCAGCAGGCTTTGGGGAGCAGGCTGCCCCTTGGCAGCAGGCAGCAGTACTAAATAGCCCTGAAATGCGTGTGGGGAGTCAACAGTAGCTGCAGTGGTCACTTATTGCCATTTATAGCCTTCTCAGCCTCCTCTACTTGAGAACTCTTTTAACATCTTTGATCTCACCAGGAGCTCACAGGAAACTGACCATTTGTTCCCAAATACCCACCCAAGACTAGCTTTGGCTACTATACTCACATTCAGCTTCTTTTCCCCAGGAAAGCTACACAGCGTTTTGCCTTTAAATCTCTCAAACAATGGAAGTAAAAGAAGGTTGGGGAGAGGAGAAAGGGGAGCAGGAAGCTAGTGTCTGTGTGCCTTCTGCTTTGCAAGGACTGCACCAGGAGCCTTACAAGCATTTTCTCACTTTCTATAATGGAGAGGTGGTTATTTTAGAGATGGGAAACAGTAGCTCAAAGAACCCAAGTACTTTGCCCAGGTCTCAGAGCTTCTATGTGGCAGTGTCGGGATTTAAACTAAGGCCTATGTGGTTCTCTTTGTTACACCATGATGCCCCGTGGGATGAAAGGACAGCAGAAAGTGTTCTGGGTGGGGAGATGAGGAACGAAGAGAGGGAGAAAAAAAAGTGAGAATAAAGTTCTCTGTTCACAAAATGCTAGAATGCGCAGGCCATGGCACTGGGCAGCTCCATCCATGGGAGGCCCTTTTATTCCCGGTTTTATCTCACTGGTTTCATCTGGGTACTTCAGCCAAATGAAAACCACACTTACCCAGGGGAGTTATCTGGGGTTCTAGGGGTACTGAAATAAGAATTGCTAACTTCTTCCCCCTCCCTCCAAAACAGATCATCCATGGCAGGATGAGCCCCGTCTTCCTCCAGAAGACAGGGGATCAGGAAAGAGAGAGAGAAAGGGTTACACCTCTGACTGGACCAGAAGAATACGGCAGCTAGCACTGCCACCTGCACACATGTACACACGAAAAATAATGAATCAAGGTCTAACCTCACTGCTACTCGAAATTAAAATAGTGCTTCCCGACATCTCAACCTTGAAACCCATCTCAATAAGACAGAGGGAAACAAAAAGATTCACTACCTTTGAAAAACTAAAAGGTTGCCTTGTGGAAGAGTAATCAGGGTTTTTTTTTTTTCTTATCTCTAAAGCCCCAGAGGGTAATATTATAGTGATTGGGCAGAAGTTACCAGAAGGAGGATTTCAGGTCTACAGAAGAAGGATTTTTTTTAAACAGCTAGAACTGCCCAGTAATGAAGTGAGCCTTCCCAGGAGGTGGCAGATTCCTTCCTCTGGATGACCATCTGTCTGGGATGTCATGGTATGGAATCCAACATGAGACAGGGTTGGGCAACACAGCCTCTAGAAGCCCTCTCTGTCCTGAGAAATGAACATCCAATGACAAATCCATTCAACACAGATTTCCTGAGAATCCACCCCAGGTACAGCATTATGCAAGCTTCTGAGGAGAATGCCAAAAAACTAAAAGAAAAATACAAACAAAAGTGGTTCCCACCACTGGGAGTTTTACCACAGAGCTGGAAAAACAATCTGAACACACATATAGCATTTAGTAGTGCAAGGCAACAAGTGCCAAAACACACAGTACCCAGGAGGTGGAAGAAAAGGCTGGGAGCTGGCTTTGAAGAGTGAGTTGAGGGAAGACTTTCAGTTTAGATGAGCATGGAGTGGAGGGTAAACAAGGCATGTTTTGGCAGGGAGCATGGAGAGACAGCAAATGTGAACAGTTAAGATGGAAGCAGCTATGAAGATGCACTGAATAACAGGAGGAAATTTAAACTCTGACCGGTGAATGGTGGGGAAGCAGTGGATATTTTCTGAACAGAAAAAACTAATGATTAAATCAATGTTTTAGGTTGCTTTGATGACCCATTTGTGTTGGAAGAATATCATATACACATATAAATGTACATAGACACCTCATCAGATGGGATTATAGGGGACTTCTAGTTTTCAATTTTTTTCCATCATAATCATTCATGTATTATACAAACATCTGACCATGCAGGATATACTAGATAAAAGCCAATTGTATTTATATTAATTTTTATTTTAAAAATTGTTACTATTTTCTAGATTACCTTTTGAATCATTTGTCAAGAACTATCACTTGCCACCGCCACCCCCCCAGCCCAAGAAAGATTTGGATTGCACTGAAATTATAGAATAAGTTACCACAGGACTGACACTTTCACAATATTTAGTTTTTTAGGTAAGAGAGTAGTATGACTCTTCATTTAATCAAATATATTCTTTTTTTTTTAGACAGTCTCACTCTGCTGCCTGGGCTAGAGTGCTGTGGCGTCAGCCTAGCTCACAGCAACCTTCAACTCCTGGGCTCAAGCGATCCTCCTGCCTAAGCCTCCTGAGTAGCTGGGACTACAGGCATGCACCACCATGCCTGGCTAATTTTTTTTTTCTATATATTTTTAGTTGTCCAGCTACTTTCTTTCTATTTTTAGTAGAGACGGGGTCTCACTCTTGCTCAGGCTGGTCTGGAACTCCTGAGCTCAAACCATCTACCTCCCTCAGCCTCCTAGAGTGCTAGGATTACTGGGTGAGCCACCACACCCGGCCCCATTTAATCAAATATATTCCTAATACCCCTCAGTAATGATCTATAATGCCAATATATTACTTTGGTAAACAGCATTGAAGATCTAAGAGGGAAAGCAGCACTATGCTGGGCGGCCCCTGAGACTCCACTGGGAGAGAAGGGAGCAACAGAGCTAGGGAGAAGGGCTGTTCTAAGACGCAGCCAAGTCAGAGAAGTGGATCTGGACCGAGGGAATGAAAGAGAAAGAGAAGGATTAATTTGAATTCTTATAGTCAGAAAGGTATGTTCTGATGCAAATAGAAGCTAGGCAGCCGATCAAGCAGGAAGCCTTTAAGCACTAATGAAAACAGACCACTGTCTGGGGGTGGGGTGACAAAACCAATCCGGCAGCCCTAGAGAAAGCCAAGTGAGGGCAGCTGGCAGAGGCAGAAGCAGAAAGCTTACTGCTAACCTTCCTGTGAGGAGAAAAAGGGAGATTTAACAAACATCTCCAGACCCAAGAAGGCTACCTTGGGCCTTTCTTTTTACTAGGATTTGAAAAAGAAAAAAAAAAGCCCCCCAAAACAAACAAACCAACTCCACCAGACCACGCCTCTAAGATCTCAGGAGCCAGCACTGCATTCCTTAGAGCAGTACCTCCCCAGAGACAGGAGCGCCTGACTTTAAAAGCAATTAAGAATGTAGGCTATTTTAGGATTATTCCTTGACCACCTGGAATATCTTATTAAAGCACAGCTCAGATGTCCAAAGCAATTTTAGTTCCTGTTCTTCATTCTTCCCCAAGGCAAGAGTTAACCCTTTTCTTAGGGTTTAAAGTACAGGGGCTAAACTACGAAGTTTTTGCTAGGGTTTCCAATATTCTAGAACCTCTAAGAAACTGTCCTGTACTTAACTCACCATTATGCATTCTGCCACCTTTTATAAATATTCTTGAGAGTTCTCTGAAGACACCAAAAGTAATGTGTTTCCATCCTGTCTACTCTCTAATCTAATAGATTATAAACCCTAAGGTCAAGGATCTAGGCAAATTTTTAGGACCTGAATCTGAAAGTAGTCATTAGCAAAATCACTAGACTTCAAAGGGGCTGATGCCAAGCTCACAGATACTAATTAACTGTTTCAAAATACAAAATTTAACTTAAGTATTTAGGCTGAATATGGCTGCTGTTGGTTGGTTTTTTTCTTTTCTTTTCTTTTTTTAATAAGCAACATATAAACTACCGTATCTTTGGCCAGGTGCGTGGCTCTTGTAAGTATTATAAGTACCACCTTTGTACTACATTTGTCAGTGCTCTATACTGCTGGCCTGGTTAATAATGTTGTAATGTTAAAAGGCCAATTCTCAGATCTGGGTATGAAGAAAAAAACAGTCTTTGCCCTCCTACCAGTTTTAACTGACTCCAGAAGATAATGAGACATGCACAAGAGGGTAATGGGCAGGATTACAGGAGAATCCTAAAAGCAAAGGAGAGCCTCAGGAAGTAAAACAGATACTGTTATAAGCAACATAGTTGGACTACAAAACCCGCCTGATAAGATCAGGATTACTGCTCTTAACTAAATCACTCAGGCCTTAGAAGCACTGGAGTTATAATTATCAGATGCACACCTTCCGCTTTCAGGTAACTTTAGCAGGAAACAGAAAGAGCCTGCCCACCCCTTACTAGCAAGGGAGATCAATTCAAACTCGGTGGACTGGAAAAAGAGTTAAGGGACACCTTTCTGATTAAGCAGTAGAAGAAAGAGGGCAGGGTGTGAGAGTGACAGAGGCCAGCAGTCCTACCTTTCCACTGGGCACAGAATCATTCCATGCAATGATCAAGGCTGCCCAGAAATAGGATGTTCCTACAAAAGGAGGGAAAAAACTAAAATGCAATGCTTGTGATGAGGACACCCTGATGCCAAGGCATGAAATGGTCCAGCCAATTCAAATCTGAGAGCCACAAAGGAAAGTCCCAGTCTCTTTTCTCTGCAGAATCTGAGTTGGCAGTGCTCTGGCTTACTCCCACACTTGAGCTACCACCTGAACTTCCATAATGCTTGCTGACATCCACTTACACCACAGAGCTCCTCTCAGATCTGCACGAAGTCAGAGCTGGAGAGCCTAGTAAGAAAACTACATCAGACCTTCAATGTGACAGAAAGGAAAACAGACCTAAGAGGTTAGGAAACTTGCCCACAGTCAATGCCTCACAAAATTTTCATAAAACTACTTCTTTTTTTAAAATCAAACCACGTGTTAAATGTATAAGAACACATTTTTTTTAAAAAATGCTATCATAAATCTAGCTAAAAAATTTAAAAAATGCTATCATCAATCTTTATAAAGCTAAAAAAAAAAAAAATCCCTCCTTTATTTTCAAGTTTGGGATGCCACAGAGCTAATTTTCTCAGGCAGAACACAGTCATAGCTGTGTTTAACAGTCAGCCCCATTCACAGATTTTCAGGGCTTCTCCCAAACAAACACCCCTATCCCAGGGGTGGTACTATGGCACACACGTCCCTACTCTGATGACAGCTGTCCCTGTGCTACCTCCACCCCTAGCAGCCTGTGAGTCTCTCTCACACGGAGACAGTGACTGACTCCTCTGTGAGGCTTGTGCACCCAGCACAGGGCCCAGCAGACGGTTAGGGCTCAAATAAACGTGGGTACCTGAACAACAAGCCAACAGGAATAAATTTAGGAGAATCGACACAAGCTAAGTGATGAATTTGGGGGGAAAATAAGAAAATGCTTATAAGAAGGTGGGCCTTCAAGTTCTAAACTACAACCCCAGAAAAGTGATCTAAAAGGCAATAAGCCATTTTCCTAAAGATAGCAGTTTAATTTTAAGGTCCAAGAGAGAAACTAAAAGTGTGCATCAAAAAAAGAGACCCTTGGCGGGGTGCAGTGGCTCACGCCTGTCATCCTAGCACTCTGGGAGGCTGAGGTGGGAGGATTGCTCGAGGTCAGGAGTTTGAGACCAGCCTGAGCAAGAGCGAGACCCTGTCTCTACTAAAAATAGAAAGCAGTCATTTGGACAACTAAATATATATATATATATATATATATGTAAAATTTTAAAAAATAAAATAAAAATTTTAAAAATATATAAAAAAAATTTTATGTATATATGTAAAAAAATTAGCCGGGCATGGTGGCGCATGCCTGTAGTCCCAGCTATAGGGGGAGGCTGAGGCAGAAGGATTGCTTGAGCTCAAGACTTTGAGGTTGCTGTGAGCTAGGCTGCCGCCACGGCACTCTAGCCTGGGCAGCAGAGTGAGACTGTCTCAAAAAAAAAAAAAAAAAAGACCCATAATTCATATGTAAAATTAGCAAAGCTTCAAAAATGATAATATTCAATTCAGTGGTAAGAAGGGTTGGTACAATGAGATCTCCCATATTCCTATACTGGAAATACAGAATGGCATGACCTTTCTACAAAGTCACTTGACTTAAAAATGCCCATCACAATAAAAACAACAGCAGGAACTAATAATAATTGAGTATAGATGCTCCTTGAATTATGATAGAGTTATATCCCAATAAACCTATGTTAAAAACATCATTTAAGTAAAATATGCATTGAATACACCTAATCTACTGAACATCACATCTTAGCCTACTTTAAACATGTTCAGAAAATCATTGAACACGGAGGCTATTTTATAAGAAGTACTGAATATCTCATGTAACTTACTGAATACTATACCAAAAGTAAAAAACAAAATGGTCATATAGGTACTTGAAGTATGGTATCTAATGAATGCGTATGGCTTTCTCATCATCATAAAGTCAAAAAATCATAAGTCAAACCATCATAAGACACGGACCTGTACTTATGTGCCAGGCACTATTCCAGTATTTTATGTGTTTTAAACATTTAATGCTCTGTAAATAGTACAATGCTCTGAGGTGGATACTATTATTATCCTCACTTTTCAGATGAGAAAACCAAGGCACAAGGAAGTTGAGTGACTTGATTACAAAACCAAGTGGTGGAAGTGAGAACCATCTGCACCAGGCAGTGCAGTTTTAAGTCCCTGCTTCTAACTGCCTCACCTCTCGTCTCCTAATCTTGTAATTCTGTTGCATGAATCTATTCTAAGGAAATAACTAGAAATACAGTACAATTTTATTTATAAGAGCAAAAAATTAGAAACAGCCTAAATGACACTAAGCAAATAGGCAACACATGAAGGCACTATCTCTGTGACAGAACGCTATGCAACCATTAAAAACAGCATTGCCCTGTAATTCTAGTACTCTATAGGAGGCCAAAGCAGTAGGATCACTTGGGCTCAAGACTGAAAGACCAGCCTGAGCAAGAGCGAGACCTCATCTCTACTAAAAATAGAAAAATTAGCCGGGTGTGGTGCTGCACCTGCACCTGTAATCCCAGCTACTCAGGAGGCTGAGGCAAGAGGATCGTGTGAGCCCAGGAGTTTGAGGTTGCTGTGAGCTACAATGACACGACTGCACTCTAGCCTGGGCAACAAAGAGAGACCTTGTCTTTAATAATAATAAAATATATATATATATATATAAATAGAAAAAGTTCCAAAAAGGCATAGACCAAACTGTTAACAAGTACCCCTGGCCGGGCACGGTGGGTGGCTCACGCCTGTAATCCTAGAACTCTGGGAGGCTGAGGCGGGAGGACTGCTCAAGGTCAGCAGTTCGAAACCAGCCTGAGCAAGACGGAGACCCAGTCTCTACTACAAATAGAAAGAAATTAGGCGCTCCCACCTCACGAGGGCCCGTCGCGCCTGGCCTTTCGCTCAATTTTTTTCTATTTTCCCTACTGCAGCTGCCTGTTTGGCGCCTGCGCAGCGCTGAGTGTCTAAAGCCACAGGGGAAAATGGTGGAAAATTCATCGTTGCCATTGCCAGAAAGAGCGATTTATGGCTTTGCTCTGTTCTTAAGCTCCCAGTTTGGTTTCATACTTTATCTCATGTGGGCTTTTATTCCTGAATCTTGGCTAAACTACTTAGGCTTAACTTATTGGCCTCAAAAATACCGGGCAGTGGCATTACCTGTCTATCTCCTTATTACTATAGTCATTGGTTATGTGCTTTTGCTTTTTTTTTTTTGAGACAGAGTCTAACTTTGTTGCCCAGGCTAGAGTGAGTGCCGTGGCGTCAGCCTAGCTCACAGCAACCTCAAACTCCTGGGCTCAAGCAATCCTGCTGCCTCAGCCTCCCGGGTAGCTGGGACTACAGGCATGTGCCACCATGCCTGGCTAATTTTTTCTATATATTTTTAGTTGGCCAATTAATTTCTTTCTATTTATAGTAGAGATGGGGTCTCGCTCTTGCTCAGGCTGGTTTCGAACTCCTGACCTTGAGCAATCCGCCCGCCTCGGCCTCCCAGAGTGCTAGGATTACAGGCGTGAGCCACCACGCCCGGCCGGGTTATGTGCTTTTGTTTGGAATTAACATGATGAGTACCTCTCCACTCAACTCCATTCATACAATTACAGTTATGCTCATAATCAACAGCAGAAGAAATACCAAGAGGCCTTTCCAGCATTAAGAGATATTCCTATTAGTGAAGTAAATCAAATGTTCTTTCTTGCAACCAAAGAACTTCAACTAAAAGCTGAACTGTATGTAGACATGCTAACACCAAGCATTTATGTATAAATGTTTAACATAATTTTGACCATAATTATTTTGACCATCTCTCTTACTAATACCTAGTATCAAGATGTAAAAAAAAAAGTACGCTGGTCTTCTATTAGATGAAGTTCAATTACTTTGGAAATGTTCTAAAGTATTAGTTATGAATGGGCAGAATAAATAAAATACTACAATACCATAAAAAAAAAAGAAATTAATTGGCCAACTAAAAACATATATATATATATATATATATAAAATTAGCCAGGCATGGTGGCCCTTAGCCTGTAGTCCCAGCTACTCAGGAGACTGAGGCAGGAGGATCACTTGAGCCCAGGAGTTTGAGGTTGCGGTGAGCTAGGCTGACGCCACGGCAACAAAGTGAGACTCTGTCTCAAAAAAAAAAAAAAAAAACAAGTACCCTTGAAGAGTCAGGATGACTTTTACCTTATACATTGCTATATTTCTAAAATTATTTGAGTTATTATTACTTCTGTAATATATTTTAAAAACTAAAGTATTTTTAAATGCCTTAAAATAAATTTTAATGATAAAAACTGCTCGTGGTCTGTTAGATGATAAAAGTTGGGCACAAAAATGTATGTAAAATGTTAAAATATATCTATAATAGGCATTGTTTTTCTTTTTTTAACCTGTTATAATAGGCATTTTTCTCCAAAACACAAAGAAATAAAATAAATATTTGCAATCACATCTAAGTTATGCGGTTGTGGTGATTTCATTTTCTCCTTCATAAATTTTTATATTTTTCATGTTTTCTAAAATGAACCTGAATTATTTTTACAATCAGAAAAAAAAAAACAACACCTTAGTTTTAGAGGAATGAAACCACTGAGAAAAGATTATTTCCCCTCTGCTTTATCTAGACTAAATCAAGAGGAAGTATGGAGCTGGAAGTCAGATTGCCTGGATTCACTGCCCCACTTCCCAACTGTGAGATCACAAGCAGCCCACTTTACCTCTCTTTTCTCATCTGTAAAGAAAGCAAACACCCTATGGGGAGAATATTAAGATCAGCCTCACACACACAATGAAATAAAGCCAGTACCTGACATAAGGGAAGTTGAAAAGTCTTAGCCATTAAAAAAAACAAAAAAAAACAAGAAAACAAAGAAGCAAACAAAACCGTGAGTGAGGATAGTCTGATGGAGAGGAACTTTACCACCTCCATCCCCAAAGAAAACCTCTGATAGAATGCTAGATAAAATTTAACACTGCACCCCCTACACACAGAGCTAAGCTTGAAACCAGGAAAAGCAAGCGGAGTCCACAATGCCAGGAACAAAAGGGAAGAAAGCAGTGAAGCAAGTGCCAAAGTTGAAGGCTCAGAGGAGAAAGGGACAGGACATGGTTCTTAAAAGTGGAGGGCTGAGGCCGGGCGCGGTGGCTCACGCCTGTAATCCTAGCACTCTGAGAGGCCTAGGCGGGCAGATTGCTTGAGGTCAGGAGTTCGAAACCAGCCTGAGCAAGAGCGAGACCCTGTCTCTACTATAAATACAAAGAAATTAATTGGCCAACTAAAATATATACAAAAAATTAGCCGGGCATGGTGGCGCATGCCTGTAGTCCCAGCTACTCGGGAGGCTGAGGCAGGAGGATTGCTTGAGCCCAGGAGTTTGAGGTTGCTGTGGGCTAGGCTGACACCACGGCACTCACTCTAGCCTGGGCAACAAAGTGAGACTCTGTCTTAAAAAAAAAAACAAAAAGTGGAGGGCTGAGAACTGAGGGGATTTAACTACCGTCACGGGAGACGTGTCCGGGACACAGGTCCCCTGTGTGCCAGGAACCAGAACTGAAATAACAGCACAAAGCCAGAGGCCATGAAGGGCTACATCTACTACCCACCATGAACTGGGCCTGGAAAAAGTACCTACCAGCCTGGAGGAGAAACAAGGAACCTTCCCATCTTCCAGGGGCCTCATATAAAAAAAGGTATCCATGGAAACTAGGTTCTTACTGGGAAAGGATGTCGCCTTTAAATTCACACTGTCTAAACCAATGAAACCAGTAAAACTTGTGGAGCCCCAGAAAAGGGAAAAACAAAACTCCCCTTAAGAATGCTTCCACCATCCAAGGCACATGGGACTACTATAGAAACAAATACCCCACTGAAAAAAACCTTACATTGAAAAAAAAAAACAAAAACAAAAAAACCACGGGCCGGGCGTGGTGGCTCACACCTGTAATCCTAGCACTCTGGGAGGCCGAGGCGGGAGGATTGCTCAAGGTCAGGAGTTCGAAACCAGCCTGAGCAAGAGCAAGACCCCGTCTCTACTATAAATAGAAAGAAATTAATTGGACAACTAATATATATAGAAAAAATTAGCCTGGCATAGTGGCAAATACCTGTAGTCCCAGCTACTCAGGAGGCTGAGGAAGGAGGATTGCCTGAGCCCAGGAGTTTGAGGTTGCTGTAAGTTAGGCTGATGCCACGGCACTTAATCTAGCCTGGGCAACAAACTGAGACTCTGTCTCAAAAAAAAAAAAAACCCCACAAAAAAACAAAAACCACCATTAGGGGAAATAAATCACCATAAGGAGAGTAACATGACACAGGGAGAACTTGAACCCCAAGAATTAAAGCTAATACTAGAATATAAAAGTATCTTTAAAATAATCATATTTAAAAAGAATGGCAGGGGCCAGGCGTGGTGGCTCATGCCTGTGATCCTGGCACTCTGGGAGGCCGAGGCTGGTGGATTGCTCAAGATCAGGAGTTCAAAACCAGCCTGAGCAAGAGCGAGACCCCGTCTCTACTAAAAATAGAAAGAAAATTATTGGCCAACTAAATATATATAGAAAAAATTAGCCAGGCATGGTCGCGCATGCCTGTAGCCCCAGCTTCTTGGGAGGCTGAGGAAGAAGGATCGCCTGAGCCCAGGAGTTTGAGGTTGCTTTGGGCTAGGCTGATGCCACAGCACTCTAGCCCGGCAACAGAGTGAGACTCTGTCTCAAAAAATAAAATAAAATAAAATAAAATAAAAAGAATGGCAGAATGTTGACTCTTGTTGAAAGCTGAGTAAAAAGACACAAGGTAGTTCATTACCATTCTCCCTTCTTTTGTATGTTCCAAATTTCCATAATGTTCCATACAGAGAGATAATGGGAAAAAAAAGGCCGGGCGCAGTGGCTCACGCCTATAATCCTAGCTCTCTGGGGAGCTGAGGCGGGAGGATTGCTTGAGGTTAGGAGTTCGAAACCAGCCTGAGCAAGAGCGAGACCCCATCTCTACTATAAATAGAAAGAAATTAATTGGCCAACTAATATATATAGAAAAAATTAGCCGGGCATGGTGGCACATGCCTGTAGTCCCAGCTACTTGGGAGGCTGAGGCAGCAGGATTGCTTGAGCCTAGGAGTTTGAGGTTGCTGTGAGCTAGGCTGACGCCATGGCACTCACTCTAGCCTGGGCAATAAAGTGAGACTCTGTCTCAAAAAAAAAAAAAAACTCCTGGGCTCAAGCTATCCTCCTGCCTCAGCCTCCCGAGTAGCTGGGACTACAGGCATGCACCACCATGCCCAACTAATTTTTTCTATATATATTTTTAGTTAGCCAATCAATTTCTTTCTATTTACAGTAGAGACAGGGTCTCGCTCTTGTTCAGGCTGGTTTCAAACTCCTGACCTTGAGCAATCCTCCCACCTTGGCCTCCCAGAGAGGCTAAGGATTACAGGTGTGAGCCACAGCGTCCGACCAGAAATTGGAAAATTGAATGTGAAAATATTCCAGAATGCAGGAGAATGACAAAAAGAGTTAAGGGTATAAAAATAAAGATGCACAGAAGACAATGAGAAGGTTCAAGTACTTCTATTAGAACACTGATCAGGAAAAAACAGTGGCCAAGAAAAAAAAAGACATGAATCAGGTTAAAGGAGCAGATCAAAGACCAAGTGGAATAAATAAAACTAAGTCCAAACCTACTATACTATCATGAAAATGCAAAATCAGAGTCAAAAAGAAAAAAAATCTTAAAAGCAACAGGAGAGAAAAAGATTCACAAAGGCAACAATTAAACCAATAAAAGGCTTTTCAATAGCAAAAACAGTTGCTAGGAGACAATGAAATCTTATCATCAAAGTGTTAAGGAAAATAATGGTCAATCTAAAGCTATGAACAACTATATATAAAAGTCAGGGCAGGCCAGCCGCGGTGGCTCACGCCTGTAATCCTAGCACTCTGGGAGGCCAAGGCGGGAGGATTGCTCGAGGTCAGGAGTTCAAAACCAGCCTGAGCAAGAGTGAAACCCGTCTCTACTATAAATAGAAAGAAATTAATTGGCCAACTAATATATATAGAAAAACTTAGCCGGGCATGGTGGCGCATGCCTGTAGTCCCAGCTACTCGGGAGGCTGAGGCAGTATGATTGCTTGAGCCCAGGAGTTTGAGGTTGCTGTGAGCAAGGCTGATGCCACGGCACTCACTCTAGCCTGGGCAACAACGTGAGACTCTGTCTCAAAAAAAAAAAAACAAAACAAAACAGTCAGGGCAAATTAAGCATACATATAAAAAAAAGTTTCAGTTATACCAAGACTGAGTTTACTACATATAAATCCCTGCTAAAAAAGTTAAAAAAAGGAAAGTGAGCCCAGAGGAAAAGAGATAAACTCGGTAAATCTAAATAAATAATGACTGTTAAGGCCAAAGACTAATTTGGGGAGAGGTTAAAACAAATTGGAACTAAAATACCAGCCACTACAAACTAGAAGGGACTGGAGAAGCAGAAGTTAAAACTAGAATTTCTGGCCAGGCGCGGTGGCTCACACCTGTAATCCTAGCACTCTGGGAGGCCAAGGTGGGCAGATCACTCAAGGTCAGGAGTTCAAAACCAGCTTGAGCAAGAGCGAGACCCCGTCTCTACTAAAAATAGAAATTAATTGGCCAACTAAAATATATAAAAAAAATTAGCTGGGTGTGGTGGCGCATGCCTGTGGTCCCAGCTACTCAGGAGACTGAGGTAGCAGGATTGCTTGAGCCCAGGAGTTTGAGGTTGCTGTGAGCTAGGCTGACGCCAAGGCACTCACTCTAGCCTTGGCAACAAAGTGAGACTCTGTCTCAAAAAAAAAAAAAAACCTAGAATTTCTAAGGTACTATGTTTGAAAGCACAGGCATGCCTCATTGAGCTTCATTTTATTACATTTTGCAGATAATGTGTTGTTTACAAACTGAAGGTGTGTGGCAACCCTGCTTCCTGCAAGTCTATCAGCACCATTTTTTCAACAGCCTGTGCTCACTTCATGTCTGTGTCACATTTTGATAATTCTTGCAATATTTCAAACTTTTTCATTATTATTGTATCTATTTTGGTGATCTGTGATCGGTGATTTTTGCTGTTACTATTTCAATTGTTTTGGGGAGCCAAGAGCCATGCCCAATTAAGACAGCGAACTTAACTGATAAATGTTGCCTTGTGTTCTGACTGCTCCACCAACTGGCTGTTCCCCCATCTCTCTCCCTCTTCTCTGGCCTATTCCCTAATACACAACAATATTGAAATTCAGCCAATTAGTAACCCTACAATGGTCTCTAAGTGTTCAAGTGAAAGGAAAAGTTGCACTTCTCTCACTTTAAATCCAAAGCTAGAAATGATTACGTTTAGTGAGGAAGGTATGTTGAAAGCTAAGACAGGCTGAAATCTAGACCTCTTATTGTCCTTAAGGTATGGGGGGGCAGCAATGGAGGAAAAAAAGTGGCTACTCCAGTGAACACATGAATGATAAGAAAGTGAAACAGCCTTATTGATGTTATGAAGAAAGTTTTAGTGGTCTGAATAGAACCTCAAACCAGCCATAACATTCCCTTAAGCCAAAACTAATCTAGAGCAAGGCCCTAACTCTCTTCAATTCTATGAAGGCTAAGAGGTGAGGAACCTGCAGAAGAAAAGTCAGAAGCTAAGCAGAGGTTGGTTCATGAGGTTTAAGAAAAAAATTCATCCCCATAACATAAAAGTTCAAGTGCTGACACAGAAGCTGCAGCAAGTTATGCAGAAGATCTAGCTCAGATCACTGATGAAGGTGACTACACCATACAATAGATTTTCAATGTAAATGAAACATCCTTCTATTGGAAGATGACATCTAGGACTTTCATAGCTAGAAAGAAATAAATGCCTAGCTTCAAAACTTCAAAGGAGGGCCGGGCACGGTGGCTCACGCCTGTAATCCCAGCACTCTGGGAGGCCGAGGCGGGCGGATTGCTCGAGGTCAGGAGTTCAAAACCAGCCTGAGCAAGAGCGAGACCCCATCTCTACTATAAATAGAAAGAAATTAATTGGCCAACTAATATATATAGAAAAAATTAGCTGGGCATGGTGGTGCATGCCTGTAGTCCCAGCTACTCGGGAGGCTGAGGCAGTAGGATCGCTTGAGCCCAGGAGTTTGAGGTTGCTGTGAGCTAGGCTGACACCATGGCACTTAACTCTAGCCTGGGCACAAAGCGAAACTCTGTCTCAAAAAAAAAAAAAAAAAAAAAAAATTTCAAAGGACAGGCTGATTCTCTTTTTAGAGGCTATTTCATCTAGTGACTTTGAATAGAAGCCAATGGTCATTCACTACTCTGAAAATCCTAGAGTCTTTAAGCATTATGCTAAGTCTACTCTGCTGTGCTCTACAAATGGAACAATAAAGCCTGGATGACAGCATGGCTTACCAAATATTTTAAGCCCACTGTTGAGACCTACTTAGATAAAAAGATCCTTTTCAAAATATTACTGTTCACTGACGATATACCTGGTCACCCAAGAGCTCTGATGGAGATGTACAGGAGATTAATGTTATTTCATGCCTGCTAATACAACATCCTTCCTGCAGACCATGTATCAAGGAGTAATTTCAACTTTCAAGGTTTATTATTTAAGAAATACATTTTATAAGGCTATAGCTGCCACAGATAGAGATTCCTCTGATGAATCTGGGCAAAGTAAATTAAAAACCTTCTGGAAAGGATTCACCATTATAGATGTCATTAAGAACATTTCATAATTCATGGGAGGAGGTCAAAATATCAACATTTGGAATAAGTTGATTTTAACCCTCATGGATGACTTTGAGGGGTTCAAGACTTCAATGGAGGAAGTAACTACAGATGTGGTGAAAGTAGCAAGAGAATCAGAATTAGAAGTGGAGCCTGAAGATTTGACTGAACTGCTGCAATCTCATGATAAAATTTGAATGAAGAGTTGCTTCATACAGATGAGCAAAGAAAGTGGTTTCTTGAGATGGACTCTATTGGTGAAGATGCTGTGAACATTGTTGAAATGAACACAAAGCATTTAGAATATGACATAAACTTATCTGACAAAGCAGCAGCAGGGTTTGAGAAGACTGACTACAATTCTGAAAGAAGTTCTGCTGTAGGTAAAATGCTGTCAAACAGTATCGCATGAAAAATCGAAAAATCGTCCATGAAAGGAAGAGTCAATCAATGCAACGAACTTCACTGTCATCTTATTTTAAGAAATTACCACAGTCACCCCAAGCTTCAGCAACCATTACCCTGATCAGTCAGCAGTCATCAACATCAAGGCAAAACCCTTCACCAGCAAAAAGATTATGACTCGCTGTAGACTCAGATGATTGTTAACATTTTTTAGCAATAAAGTAATTTTTAATTAAGGTATGTACATTATTTTATTAGACATAATGCTATCACACACTTAATAAACTATAGTATAGTGTAAATATAACTTTTATATGTACTGGGAAACCAAAAAGTTCATGTGACTTGCTTTATTGCAATATTTTCTTTATTACAATGGTCTGGAACCAAATCTGCATTATCACTGGGATATGCCTGTAGTATAAAAGACAAAAAATACAAATTACAATCTAAAAATAACCAATAGCCAGGCACAGTGGCTCACACCTGTAATCCTATCACTTTGGGAGGCAGGAAGGTTGCTTAAGGCCAGGAGTTCAAGACCAGCCTGGGCAACATAGTGAGACCTCATCGCCTCAAAAAATAAAAAACTTGGCCAGGCATGGTGGCATGTGCCTATAGTCCCAGCTACTTAGGAGGCTAAGGTGGGAGGATCATTTGAGGCCAGGAGTTCAAGACCAGAATGGGCAACATAAGGAGACCCTATCTCTCAAAAAAAAAAAAAAAAGCTAGGTGTGGTGGCGTGCACCTGTAGTCCCAGTAGTTCTATCCACTCAGGAGGTTAAGCCAGGAGACTTGGTTGAGCCCAGGAGTTGGAGGCTGCAGTGAGTTATAATTGTGCCACAGTGCACTCCAGCATGGGCAACAGAGCAAGACCCTGTCTCACAAGAATAAAACAAAACAAAACAAAAACAACAACAAAAAATACAGCCCAAAATCTAAAACACTAACAATACCAAATGCTAGTGAGGATGTGAAGCAAAAGGAACTCTCATTCACGCTGATGGGTATAGCCACTTTGAAAGACAGTTCGGCAGTTTCTTTTTTTTTTTTTTTTTGAGACAGAGTTTCACTTTATTGCCCAGGCTAGAGTGAGTGCCATGGCATCAGCCTAGCTCACAGCAACCTCAATCTCCTGGGCTCAAGCAATCCTGCTGCCTCAGCCTCCCAAGTAGCTGGGACTACAGGCATGCGCCACCATGCCCAGCTAATTTTTTCTATATATATTTTAGTTGGCCAATTAATTTCTTTCTATTTATAGTAGAGATGGGGTCTCGCTCTTACTCAGGCTGGTCTCGAACTCCTGAGCTCAAAGGATCCGCCCACCTCGGCCTCCCAGAGAGCTAGGATTACAGGCTTGAGCCACCTCTCCCAGCCAGCAGTTTCTTACAAATCTGAAAATACCCTTACCAAAGAATCCAGCAATCTCACTACTTGGTATTTACCCAAATGAACTGAAACTTATGTCTGCACAAAAACTGGCATGTGGACAGATACAGCAGCTTTATCCATAACTGCCAAAACTTGGAAGCAGCCAAGATGTCTTTCAGTAGGTGAATGGATAAATAAACTATGGTACATCAAGACAATGACATATTATTCAGCACTAGAAAGAAATGAGCTCTCAAGCCATGGAAAGACCCAGAGTAATGTTAAATGCATATTACTAAGTGAAAGAAACCAATCTGAAAAGGCTGCATACTGAATGATTCTGGAAAAGGCAAAACCATGAAGACAATAAAAGGATCAGTGGCTCCCAGGGGTTAGTGAGGAGCAGAAGGATGAATAGGGGAAGCACAGATGATTTTTAGGGCAGTGAAACTGCTCTGTATGATACTAGAATGGTGAGTACAAGTCATAATACATTTGTCAAAAACCATAGAGTATACAACACCAAGAATGAACCTGAAAGTAAACTGTGGACTTTGGGTAACAATGATATGTCAATGTAGGTTCAGAGACTCCAACAAAGGTACCTCTCTGGTGTAGGACTGTGATTATACGGGAGGCTGTACATGGCAGGAAGGAGGAGGAATATGAGAAATCTCTGTACTTTTTGCTCAATTTTGCTGTGACCCTAAAACTGCTCTAAGAAAAAAAGGTCTATTTTTAAAGTCTATTTTTATTCAGGAACAGAGTAAATTAAAAGACAGCAGAAGAAACAAATATTTATTGAGTGCCTATTACGTGCCATCACTGTGTTGGGTACTGGGGTACAATGATAACCAAAAGAGACATGGTTCCTCTGAGAGTTTACCATCTAGTACAGAAATCAGATATCAAACAACCACTCACACAAATGTAAAAGTATAATGTTCAACGCAGCATTTAACAGGAGAACCTGATCTACACTTAAAAGAGTGAAAACAGTGCCTCTGAGAAAGTGATGGTTAAAGGTAAGAACTAAAGGCTGCATCGGAGTTAGAATGGACAAAAATGTTCTAGGCACAAAATGAGCATATGCAAAGGCCAGGGTGCTTGGAGCACAGTGATAGGTCAGGAGACTGTCAAAGATAAGGCTAGAGAAGTGGACAGGGGTCAGATTGTGTAGATTTTGAATATTATAATTACAGAAACTGACATTATACTCAGAGGGAATTAAAGGAGTGATATAATCTGATGTGTTTTTTAGAAGATCTCACTCTAGCAGCTATGTAGAGTGTGGATTAGAACAGGCACTAAAACCTGTTGAGAGCTATAGCAATAGGTGAGTAGCTTGGACTAGCAGGTGATAGTGGAGAAAGAGAGAAGGGGAAGGATTCTAGGTATTTAGCTGGGAGAACTGCTTGGTGAAGACTTGGTGAAGGCCTGGACATGAGGAGTGACAGAGTAGGAGGTATGAGAAAGACAGTCAACTCTAAGGTTTCTGATATGAATGTGTCAGTGGGTAGAAACACTATTTACTGAGAAGGAAAGTAAAGGAGGAAATAACTGTGGGGGAGTAGGCTGGAAATTGAGACTTCAGTTTTATATGTATTAAACTTCAGAGGCCAGTAAAAGATCTAAATGGAAATGCCAAGCAGGTAGCTAGGGATACAGGTATTGAATTCAGATAGAAATGAAGGCTCAGTGGAGGTCTGGGTGGGTGACGAAGTGAGGGGCCTCTGGTGAGGAGGTGGGAGGTCAGGGGGCTTGGCTGGGGTGAGGGAGCCTGGGGGAATACAGATGATATAAGGTGAGGGGGCTGGGGTGAAGAAGGGATGGAAAAAATAAAAATAAAAGTGGGCTCAAACAATATATGGAGTTACTGGCTTGTACATGGCAAATAAAGCCACAAGAATGAAAGAAACTGCCCAGGGAGAGCATGCAGAGAAGACTGCCATGTGAGCCCTGGGGAACGTGGCATTCTAGAGGCCAGACAGAAGAGAAAGAGTTAAAGGAAAAGAGCAGAATGAAAGGTTACAGAAAGGAAAAGAGGAGCATGTTTCAAGGAGGGAGTGGTTCACTGTATTCAATAATGCTGAGAAAACAAACAAGGTCAGGCAGGCTGGGCTTAGCAACACGGTGGTGATTAGAGATCTTAGCAAGAGGAACTTCAGTGAGGAGCAAGGGACAGAGATCAGGCTGGCATATGTTGAGGAGTGAATAGGAGGTGGCAAAGTGGAGGTAAGGAGTACAAACAACTCCTTTAACCCTTTGCACTCGGATGTCGACATGGTTAGCATTGGTAGTAGCTCACACCATGAAAAATTATACAGATTAAAATTACTCTTTGAATGTATCAATAATTTGAAATATAAAAAAATCCAAATAAATAAGTTTGTATGAAAAGAAACTCCAGTATTTATTATTCTGGGGTATTTAAAAAATTAATTCCTTGGGCCGGTGGCTCAAGCCTGTAATCCTAGCTCTCTGGGAGGCCGAGGTGGGCGGATCCTTTGAGCTCAGGAGTTCGAGACCAGCCTGAGCAAGAGCGAGACCCCATTTCTACTACAAATAGAAAGAAATTAATTGGCCAACTAATATATATAGAAAAAATTAGCCGGGCATGGTGGCACATGCCTGTAGTCCCAGCTACTTGGGAGGCTGAGGCAGCAGGATTGCTTGAGCCCAGGAGTTTGAGGTTGCTGTGAGCTAGGCTGATGCCATGGCACTCACTCTAGCCTGGGCAATAAAGTGAGACTCTGTCTCAAAAAAAAAAAAAAAAAAATTAATTCCTGAGTAGAATAAAGGAATCGAGAAAAAGCAAGCAACTGCAAAGGGTTAAGGAGCTTTGCTGCAGGGAAAGGGGAGACAGGAATAGAGAAAAAGCTGGCAATAATGTGTAGTCAAGAAAAAATTTAAAGTGCTCTCTCATTTCCCTGTTAGTAAGTGAATGAGACAGATTTTAGGATTAAAGAAGGTTTCAGGGTTTTTTCCTTAAGTTTAGGAGATAGAAGATGTGTGAATGTGGAGAAGGCTTCAGAAGAGAATGAGTCCGAAAGTCAGGAAATGGAGGGGTTCACTGATGGAACAAGTCCCTAAAAATCTAGGAGGGGATGGGATTTGGGACATATGTGGAGGGATTAGTATTTGGTAAAAAGGATAAAGACCCAAGTTAATTCAGTGATCATGTATTTATAATGACTTAATATCAATAAAGATTACTTCTACCAGCCGGGCGTGGTGGCTCACGCCTGTAATCCTAGCACTCTGGGAAGCTGAGGTGGGCAGATTGTTCAAGGTCAGGAGTTCGAAACCAGCCTGAGCAAGAGCAAGACCCCGTCTCTACTATAAATAGAAAGAAATTAATTGGCCAACTAAAAACATATAGAAAAAATTAGCTGGGCATGGTGGCGCATGCCTGTAGTCCCAGCTACTCGGGAGACTGAGGCAGAAGGATCACTTGAGCCCAGGAGTTTGAGGTTGCTGTGAGCTAGGCTGATGCCATGGCACTCTAGCCCGGGCAATAGAGTGAGACTCTGTCTCAAAAAAAAAAAAAAAAAAATTACTTGTACCTAAAGAAAAAATATGTACATACCCCTATGTTAATACGGAAAGAAGCAGTTTCAAGAGTGCCATGGTAATCAGATAACCCTGAAAGGTTTCTAAGAACTTCAGAATACTAGAGTTTGGTCACAGCTCTAGAAAACCTAAAAAGGAGTTCTTTGTAGAGCTCATACCCATAAAAGTCATAAAGAGTGAAAAATTATATAGTCTCAGCCTCCCAAAATGCTGGGATTATAGGCAAGAGCTACCACCTGGTAAACATTTTATAAAGATCTTTCACACTCATATTTTTCATCTTTGTAATATCTTTAAAATAGGTTCCTGAGGATGATGGGAGAGGATTACCATCCTCTGGAATAGATGGATTCATGAGTTCAGAGAGGTAGGTTGGGACATTTGTCCAAATTACTACAGCAAACAAGTGGTGGAGCTAGGATCTAAAATCATATATTCTGGCTCTGAGCGAAAGCTGATTTACTATTTAAATCTGTTACTAAATAACACGTTTGCCAAATATTTATGCCTTAACCTTCTGAGGTTAATGTCCAGAAGGGCAACCAAGCCGCTCTCACAAATCACCACCACTGTGGTGTGCTGGGCTGGAAGCAAAAGGGCTCAAGTTCTAGGCCCCGATCCTGTGCAAAGTGACAGTCTCTTCACCTAGATGACTACCAAAAAAAGACATGAATTCAACAAGGACACTGAAATTAGAAATGACAGGTGGGTGAGATGCCTATAAGTCCCAACTATTTGGGAGGCTAAGATAGGAGAATCGCTTGAGCCCAGGAGTTTGAGGCTGCAGTGAGTTATGATGGCACCACTGCACTCCAGCCCGGGTGACAGAGACTCTATTTTAGAGACTCTATCTTTAAAATAAAAATTAAAAGTAAAATTAAAAAAAAAAACAACCAAGGTATGCAAGATAGCCCTACATAGAAAGTAGGGAAAGTCTACAAGCATTTTCTTTCTCAAACAATATTTTGCACAAATTTTACAAAAGCCTTAACTGTTCCATACTCATGCTGTACGTACGAAGAAAAGGAGGCCTAGCCCAAGGGACCACTCTTTACTTAGAGAGAGAGATTCTGGAGACCACTCAGTCACAGCATTAGGAGAAATTGGCAGTAGCCTCTTTGTCTGCTAACTGGTCAGCAGGAAGTCATCTCATAGTAAGATGAGATTGATTTTGTACATGGTTATAAGAATGGGCAAGAAAACAAAACAAAATTCCCTCTTCTCAAATCACATTCCCTTTGTCTCCCAGTGTCCATCTATATGACTGATTCTTTTTTTTTTTTTTGAGACAGAATCTCACTCTGTTGCCTGGGTTAGAGTGCCGTGGCATCAGCCTAGCTCACAGCAACCTCAAATTCCTAGGCTCAACCGATCCTCCTGCCTCAGCCTCCCAAGTAGCTGGGACTACAGGCATGCACCACCATGCCCAGCTTATTTTTTATATATATATTTTTTTAGTTGTCCAATTAATTTCTTTCTATTTTTAGTAGAGACGGGGTCTCGCTCTTGCTCAGGCTGGTTTCGAACTCCTGACCTTGAGCGATCCTCCCGCCTAGGCCTCTTAGAGTGCTAGGATTACAGGTGTGAGCCACCGCGCCTGGCCAACATGGCTGATTCTTAACATTTGCCATAGAGCATCCTGTGCTTCCGTACCATAGAGGTGGTAATCCAACAAATTCAGAGAGAACTCACAGAGCTGCCACCAGCTGAGAGTGCCCCAAGCAGCTCTGAGGTGTGTGGAATTGGCAATAGCCCGTCCTCGTTAACATATACTATCAGCAAGCTTTAAGAAGTGTTATGAATTCTTTAATTGCAAGTTTTCTGAAATTAAACTTTTCTATCTTAGAAGGCAATCCTGAAACAAAACCTTGTAAAACATGCTAGAAGGGGAGGATGTAAGGAGGGAGGCCAACATTTATTGAGCAATGACTCCCAGTGCTGTGCACTGAGCTGGCTGCGACCCAAACATGGGGCTTATCTTAAGCCCATGTTTTGATCACAGCCACATGCAGTAACCAAACTGACTGCCAAAGTATGCAGAAAATCAGAAACATACACTCTCGCCCACACATGTCTATCAAACCATCGTTCGTCTTTCTATTCTACGGAAGGGGTCTCTGTCCTTCTGGAAACCTCGCTCTACTAATGGGCTCAAAACAGACAAAGCTTGTACTGCCTGGGCCGCCCTCCACCAGGAGGACAAAAGGCCACCTCTAAGAGGCCAGCAACACCCCCTAGTTGGCTGTGTGATCTCCTTTAAGAGAAGGGACACTTGGTTCTTTGTTGTCTTGTTTTACAATTATTTACTCTGCCCATCAAAATCAGATGGGTTTTAGAATGCTTGCTCAATGGTGTTATCCATTTTCCAGCCACTCCTGGTGTCAGAAAATACTATAACCATCCAGGACTTGAGAAGCAAATATTTTCTTAGAGTCTATTCAGAGAGAATCCATGAAACAGTTTCGATTTTTATGTGTTCTAAGAAAGGGATTTCAGAAACAAAGAATAACCAATGGGGTCCTTAAGCTTTTCCAGTTTTGTTTTTCAGTTGGCAGATGGCTTCCCCCCACCCTCCCAAAAAACTTGCAAGATACTTTTGAGTATTCCTGTTAATTTGCCAAGCTATGCTAAGCTGTAGACAAAATTAGCTTTTTACTTTGATTTGTGAATGTTTGAAACAAAACCCTGTTTTAAAATACCTGCACCATATAGCATAGATTGGGTGGTTGAGTTTAGGCAGACTCAGGACAGAATCAAATTATTGCAACCCAAGTTCCAATCCCCCTAAAGGTTCCCACACTGCCACCGCTAGACCGTGAGCTCCTTGAGGGAGAAACATGCCTTCTTTCATGGAGTACAGGCCTGGCAACAAAGCAGCCTCTATAAAAGTTTGTTGTTTAAAGAACGAGATGGACACTGTATCACATGAACAATAAAATCTGTGTCAACTGTAAAAGGTCTTTGTAATTGTTGCTAGAGCAAGGGTACTCAATTTCTGCTCTCCCAAAGTTAATTACATAAACAAACAAAAGACTTTGAATAATTAAAAAAAAAGATAGTCTCATAGCTTTTCTAGTAGGTTTATATAGGTTCTCCCCAATAATATTATTTTTTATTCCTCCTTCCAAAGTACAACTAAAAAAAAATTTTTTAAGTCCCCAAGCATACTATTAATACTTTACTCCTTTAAAGGCAGGATTTAGACAAAGAGAGCACAGACCAAACTGATTTCAAAAAATTAAATTCAGGCTGGGCGCGGTGGCTCACACCTGTAATCCTAGCACTCTGGGAGGCCGAGGTGGGTGGATTGCTTGAGGTCAGGAGTTCAAAACCAGCCTGAGCAAGAGTGAGACCCCATCTCTACTATAAATAGAAAGAAATTAATTGCACAACTAATATACATAGAAAAAATTAGCCGGGCATGGTGGCACATGCCTGTAGTCCCAGCTACTTGGGAGGCTGAGGCAGTAGGATTGCTTGAGTCCAGGAGTTTGAGGTTGCTATGAGCTAGGCTGATGCCACGGCACTCACTCTAGCCTGGGCAACAAAGCCAGACTCTATCTCAAAAAAAAAAAAAAAAAATTAAATTCAAAAGAGGAAAAAGAGGTGCACATCTAAGGTTTTAAGTCATTGTTACCCAATGCCCCTAACCCAGTTTTGATCTCCAAATCCAGACGGAAGGAAAATTTAGGGCGAGGGATTAGGCCTCAGCTACTCTGCATTTAAAAAACTTTTTGGCAGGCAGTCTATAATTAGTGAGTATGCCTCAGAAACTTAAAATGAACTCAAAAGGTCTCAAACGCCAACAGCCAGCCCTCTGAACACAGAGCTGTGTAGTCACAGGGCTGCAGGTATCTAAAACTTGGCATTGGATGTCCTGCCACTGTGCGTACATGTGTGCATGCACACGCAAGTTCCAAAGAGTCTTTTTTCAAAGCTCTAATGGCTTGCTTGACCTCAACACCTGCTACACTTCCTGAAGACAGACAGGCTCTGGAGCTCCACTTGTTCCTCGCATGCGGCTGCACTTTCTAGGAACGACCAACCACACACATGCAGAGTCTGGCCAGCTGCCAAGGCGGGGGCAGCCCAGCCGCCTGGGGCCTGAACTTTCCCAGCACTGTCAGGGCAGGATCCTGCTACGAGCTGACTCAGCGGCCGGCCGGCATGGAACTCTGCCAACCACACAGCAGTGTGGGGGCTGCCAGCAACTCAGATGTTTTGCTAAACCAAAGTAATCAGTGGGAGGCGGGTCTGGGCTGGTGGCCAGGGTGCTACTATCGTGGAAGTTGGGATTCTCTGTCTCTAGTTTTAGCTCTGCCACCATCTCCCTGGGTGATTTGAGGGAAAACCTCTGTGTATCTCAGTATCTCTCCTGCTTCAGAGGCACGTCTGTGTGGATGCAGGAGAGGAGGGGACTGTTTGCATAAAAGAGCTCCTGGGGCACTACTACCTACACCACATGCCTGGCACTGAACAGCCTTTCATGTGTGCTAGCTCAGTTAATTAATCCTCACGACATTCTTGGGAGGCACCTTCATTCTTTTTATTTCACAGATTAGAAGACACAGGCACAGCAATTCTACCAAAAGATCAGAAAGGCAATACGTGGAAGAGATGAGATTTGACCCTCGCTTCTCACTTTAGAGTCTACTGCAAACACCACTATTGTAAAACTCAGATTTACTAAACAGGGCTCCTTGATCCAAGATGTTTGATTTTTCAGGTTCCAAAAGACTTTTCGTATATGACTTCTCAGTTGCCCTATGAAAACCCACAACTCTTCACAAATGATTTCTAACTTGCACACTGGCCATATTAAGAGCATGTGCTTACACACAGCACCCAGGCACCACCAGGCTTTATCATGAACTCCCTGCCTAAGCACCAACAAGTCACTTACCCTGGAACAATTTCTCATTACTCCACTTTTTGGGTAAAGAAAAACTGCTCATAGGTCACAAAGAGGAATAGAAGTCAAAGGATTGGCTGAGAACACAGATTCCCTAGGCTCTACCCTCTGAGACAATTACAATTCTGCAATCTGTATTTTTTTTTTAAGCTCCCTAGCTGACTCAGATGCTCAGCCAAGTCTGGAAGTCACCAGCTTCCCTTGACTAAAAAGGGAATTTTCAGGCCTACTCTTTCTTCCCTGTTTCAAATGAGGTAAGGGTGAAATGAAATCAAGTCTATAAAGCTGTTAGAAAATATACACAATGCAAGCACTTCTTGTCATTTATGTTTAGCTGCAAAATAACAAGCTGTCCTTAAAGAACATGATCCTGGGTTAGCCTGGAGCTAAGAAACTGTCTTAGGCAAGATTGTTCTTTTATATTACTGTTAGAAAAACAGTAATTAGTCACATGTCTCTTTATTAGATATTCCTCATAACACTGTTGCAACCTCATCCTTCCTTTAAAAAAGAGAGATTATACTGACAGTCTTTCACATCAAACTTAGAACAAACTATATTAAGAGTAACTTGTGCATTTCATTACTTTAATCAAGAAAATAAATGTTAAGTGAAAAAATAATTCAAAGTCTATTTATGTGTAGGCTGATGGCCACTGAAGTGGGTGAGAAGGCACAGACTGGCACAGTCCCTGCCTGCCTCATACCCCTCTCTAGCTGGCCTTTAGGAAGAACGAATGATCTCCCATACCAGTAAGACTGACCTGCTTGAGCTGCTCATCCAGATTCCAGCTCGGCTGCCCTGGTGTGGAGACGGAAGGTGGGGCCTTGGAGGCATCTTTGGTATGGTCTTCTTTAGCTTGTTGCCCATGCAGTGGGAGCCCTGGTGCTGGCAGTAGATTGGACACGGATGCCGCTGGGGGTTCTTGGCGAGGTGCTTTCTGCCCGTGAAAATATTTGGAAGCAGCCTGGGTTTCTTTCTCAGTCACCTCTGCAACTTCATTATCCCCCTCCTCATCTTCCAAACCTCCTTCCTCTTCCTCAGGCTCTGAGTTCACATTGCCCCGTTCAAAAACTCGGGCTACTACTGTGGCTGGTGCAACTCTGGCTAAGGGACCCAGCGCAGGGCTACCAGAAAGCCTCCCAGGTGCAGGAGAAAGGAGAGTCGGCTGTGTGACCAGCTTGTGGGCATATAAGAATGGGGCTTCTCTCGTCTGCTGTCCCTGCTTCTCTCTGGCATCCATCTGCAGAGGAGCTGGGTGTGGCTGCTTCTGTTGTTGCTGCTGCTGCTGCTGCTGCTGGGACTGCTGTAGTGGCTCCATTACTGCCTCAGGCTTCACCCACAGATTGGCATGGCTCTGAACCTGGGCACAGCCCGCCAGGCACACCGGGTCTAAACCTTGAGTTAGATTAACAGAAACCACAAAGAAGGAGGGGACAAAAAACAACTATGTAAAACAGGCATAAAAAGGCTTTCTTTTCTCCAGTAAAGGACATGAGTTCTGAATACTGAATATATGCTCCTGAGCTAAACCTAAGTTTTAAGATGAGTGAGTGTAGTGGTTTGGGGGCTGGGTAAGGAAAGTTGTGAAGAAGAACAAATCTAAGACGGGGAAAAGAGGAAGAATCTTAGTAGTGGTAGACTACTGAGGATTTTAAAAGAAGTAAATCCAAACAATATCTGGTCTGTTAACATCTGTGTTCTGATCTCTCTTCCTTTTTTTTTTATTTTTTTCTCACCTCCCCCTGATCTCTCTTCCTTTACATTACCAAACATTAATCTGTTTATTACTGAAGAGTCAACTTTGTTTGCACTGTATATTAATTGTAACTATGAAAACTACAATAATAAACAGAAAGTGCTTGCCTCCAAAAGAAAGAATATTGCTTATGTTCCCAGGCCAATCAGAGAAAATATCACCTCCAAGCTCAACACAGAGCTAACAGGCAGACAGAATGACTATTCTCAGAAAAAGCAAGATCAAGCAAACTGCTCTTGGGTTTAAACTTTTTCAAATTTCTCAGATCAAATTGCCAGCCTGCTTGTCGAGTAGACTGAGCCATACTAACTGGACATTATAGCCTCAAAAAGAATTCAATTTCAACAAGAAAGAAAGAAACATGCAAGCAGGCAAGAGTCTCAAATGGCAATCGTCATTCAAAAACAAACTGGGGAATTCCTCTGGAGATTTTTAAAGTTAATTAATTTGAAACAGATATCAATATTGCCTAAACAAGTTAATGCTTCTTCTTTTTTATAAACAGCCAAGTAAATCTCTTCACATCCCCTTTCTTTCTGATTCACTTCCATGATAGTCTATGACAAATACAAAAAGAAAAGCCTTTCAGGCCAAAAGCATTCTGGGACAGGTTTATCTGCATTCTTACCAATCAGTCTCCAAATACACACCCCTTTCACACCCTCTCCTCCAGCTTCCCCCCTCCTCTTCAGGCCTCCACCCCCAACAAACCTCACTTGAGTTATGTTTCCTCAGCAAGTCTCCATAACAGAATGGGTTACTATGCAAGGGCAAATTTTAGGCGAACAGGACTTGCAACATGGTATACAATTTTGTCATCACATGAAAGAAGCTGCATTGCACAGGTTGGGACTTGATATTTGCATTGTTCCAGTGTTTTAGGATTGGGTCCAAAGACAAAAAAAACAAGTGTCTTTAACATCTTCAAAAATTCATGGGAAAGTAATCACATCCCTAGCAATAAAAACCACTCGGATTTATAAATTTTTTATAGGTTAGAGTTAAAAAGGCACAATTTTTAAAATTAAGCAAATTAGTAGAGATTAAAAAAAATTATCCTTTTCTGTTTATCTTACAGCACTGCTTATGCCTTTTGTATTTTGTGAAAAATTCAAATTCCAATTTGCCTCTTACTGCCTTTACTTCCTCTCTTGGCACTTTAGAAAGTGTGAGTTATGCCTGCAGCAATACTTTCATTCTGCTTTAGCTCTTCTTATAGTGTAAAACAGCATGAAAAGATTTACAACCACATTAAATCCAGTTGGCAAAAGTGTTCATTTAAAATAAAAAACAATTTGGGTCAGAGAAGATTAAATAAAAGAATAAAGCAAATAATTCGGCAGTCATTTTAGATGTCCTTATAATCATTACAATAAATCACAATGAGAATAATTTATATACTATTGGAATAATATATACATTATAATGATAATTTTCAACCAAGTCCTGCCAGTCACTGAACAACTGCTTCTTCTAGTCTTGTAGCACCATATTCTCTGCATACTGTCCCCAGCAGAGGGGGGAGGTGTCCCATAGCCTCTTTAATAAGACTGAGATGACTCAGTTCTACAACTCAATACGCACACCCTCCCCCAAGAGCCCATCTTCCCCCAATCCCAATGCAGCCATTGATACAAACAATACCACCTCTTTACATTTGGAGAACTTATGTCTCAAATCTAAATCACTTCATCCCTTCACATAGCCCCCTCCCCCATTTCCCAAAAGTTCCCATACCACCAAGCCGGACCCAAAGGACTGCCTTGAACCCGGCCCTGCTGACCATTCCCCCCACCTTTTCTGCCGGATTCCTCTGGCAACGTGCCCCTTCCAGCCCCATACCCTACCTCCCTGGCAACTCTAGCACCCCCCCATTCTTTATACACTCCTCCCACGCCAGCCCTATCCCTTTTACCTCTAGCAAGCCCTCCCAGCCAATCCGCTGCTCTTCTCCGCTAGCCCCAACCACACCTATCCTCGCCCTCTCAGCTCCCAGGGCCCCTTGCCCGCCCCATCTCTTTATCTCCAATCACCCTACAGGGCACCGGGCGCCTCGGGGCGCTCCCGCGCTCTTACTTTTCCCTCGCGGCCCTCGCGCGGCGGCGGCCCGCGCCCTCAGGTCCCCCTACACACCTGCCTCCGTCCTACCCCGCGTCCCCGCCACCTGCCACAGCCCCCGCTCCCGCCCCTGCTGAGGGACCCAGGACCTGCCCGGCTTACCTGTGCAGGGCTCTGCGGTCCTCGGGCGGCGGACGAGACCGCCGCTCACGCGAGCCCCGGCGCGGCAGCTGCGTCCAGGACTCCTCCGCAGCCGGGGGCCACAGCCGGGGCGGGGCCCGCACCGGAAGCGGCGCCGCGGGGCTGGACAGCCGGCCCGGGGCGGGGGCGGGGCGGGGCCACGGGGGCGGGGCGGGGCCTGGGGCCGGAAGAGGCTAAAAAGGGAACGGGGTGGGGGCGAAGCGGAAGTGATTTCTAGATACGGCGCCGCCTGGCTGAGTCGTGGCGGAAGCGGGCGAAAGCTGCAGCCAATGGAGATGTGCGGACATGGAGGGGTTCCGGTGTGAGCACTTTCGCGGGGAGTTGCAAAGAGCCGGGCTGGACGCGAAGTTCTCTGAGTGTTCTCTGCTTGCAGAGGTTGGCGTGCTGTGGGTGGTAGGTTGAGAAAAAGGTAAATAAAAGGCAAAGGAGTGTTAGGGCTTTCCGCTGCTTCAGTCCCTCCCCGCTCTCCTGCCTTCAAACTGGTCTTCCTCAGGGATTCCCGTTTTTAGGTCAGCTTTTCTCTGAACTTCATTCATTCCTGGACAGAGACCTGGCTGTCCCGAGAATGCTGCATCCCCTGGAACTCCCTTACATGAGTTAGTGTTCTCACTTCCCGGTTGCCAAAAGTGGGGGCTGTGTGCCGAGTACTGTCAGCTCTTGTAAAGACTCTTGCTTCTCCAGCGCTTCCTCTTAGACTTTGCCACCCATTGAACCACCCCGTAGAGATAATCTGTCGAGCTGTGTATCCAGCTCCTTGTCTTATTTTCTCCCCTCTGATTATCTTTCTTGATGCTTTCAGAGTCTTGTGTGAACAACACACCTAAGGTTGAGCCTTATCTCTAGCGACCCTTATCAGCCTCCCAGTCGAAGCTGGACCTTGTCATCAGAAACGCTATCGTAATTCGAACATCTGTGTGGCCAACCACTGCTTGCTCTCCCCTCAGCTTAACTGCTCAGGAGTTAAAGCATAACTGTACTTTCACTTCATCAGAGCCTCGAATCTGTTGAAAGCCTTTACTTCTATCTCTTATCCGTTAACTGACTCCACTCTTCCCTTCCCTTGTATCCATTTTAGGTTTGATGGTATATCATTACAATCCCACTTCTATTTAATGCCTCCAATGAAACTCCCTTTTCCACAACTAAGTCCCCCACCCTGGATGGACCTACGTGTTTCTCCATGCTTGTACCTTGTCATAGAAAATTGTCCTGCTGAGCAGATTGGCGTCACCAAATTAGTACTTATCAACCTTAAATGGACTCTAAACTGTGACTAGAAATTTCATTGTATTTTTCTAGTCAACTTGCTGTCTACTATCTTTGCAAATCTCTAACCCTCTACTCTCCATATCACTTCCGCTGATTTCTTTATTTTTAAAAGTAACAGAAAAGATAGAATGTATTCCCATCCTGTTGTTCCCACCTATAATTTATTTAATCCAAAATATTCATTGAACTCCACTATGTGCCAGGCCAGGTACTCATCTAAGTGCTTAGTGAGGAGTGGACAAAACAAATTGCCCACCCTCAAAGATCATTACTAGTTCAGGGAGACAGAAAAACAAATATATAGTGTCAGGTATCTGTGCTACAAAGAACAACAAAGCAGTGTAAGGATTAGACAGTAGTATCAGGTAGCTGTTATTTTAGATGTCAGAGAAGAACTTCTTGGTAAGGAGCACATAAGCAGAAATTGGAGTTGACTTGATGGACATGAGCCATGTGGATATCTAGGGGAAGAGTCTTCTAGGCAGAGGAGACAGCAAATTCTCCTCTCAAATATGCTCCTGCCTCAGAGCATATTTGAGTTGATATAGGAATAGTAAGAAGACCACTATTACTGATGCAGAGTGAATGAGGGGGAGAGTGGTAGGAGATGAGATCAGAGAGGTGGCCAGGGGCCAAATCAGTCAGGGCCTGATAGATCATGGTAACAATTTTGCCAGTTACCACTGAAACCACTGAGAGTTCTGAGCAGAAGAGCGACTTGATCAGATTTAACTCCATAAAGGGATTGAATAGTGTGTGGAGAATAGACTGTGAGGGTAAAGGGGTAAAAGCAAAAACATTAATCCTGGCAGAAGATGTTGTGGCCTGAGCTACATAACAGCAGTGGAGGCATGTGGTGAGAAGTGATCAGATAGCAGTGTATTTTGTAAGTAGAGCCACCACTATTTGTTGATACACTGGTTGTATAGATTAGAGAAGAGAGTCAAGGATGATGCCAAGGTTTTTGGCCCTAGTAACGTTTAGAATAGTGATATCAGGCCAGGCGTGGTGGCTCAAGCCTGTAATCCTAGCACTCTGGGAGGCCAAGGTGGGCAGATTACTCGAGGTCAGGAGTTCGAAACCAGCCTGAGCAAGAGTGAGACCCCATCTCTACTATAAATAGAAAGAAATTAATTGGCCAACTAAAAATATATAGAAAAAGTTAGCTGGGCATGGTGGCGCATGCCTGTAGTCCCAGCCACTCTGGAGGCTGAGGCAGTAGGATTGCTTGAGCCCAGGAATTTGAGGTTGCTGTGAACTAGGCTGATGCCACAGCACTCACTCCAGCCTGGGCAACAAAGTGAGACTCTGTCTCAAAAAAAAAAAAGAAAGAAAGAAATTAATAGCGATTACATTTTCTGCTTGAATTGGCCCCACAAGAGATTTTTTTTTTTCCTTTTTTGGGGAGCAAGACAGAGTCTCACTCTGTCACCCGGACAGTGCAGTGGCATCATCATAGCTCACAGCCTCACAGCACTATCAAACTGGGCTCAAGCAATCCTCCTGTCTCAGCCTCCCAAGTAGCTGGGACTACAGGTGCGAGCCATGACGCCTGGCTAATTTTTCTATTTCTAGTAGAGACAGGGTCTACAGATGGGATCTCGCTCTTGCTTAGGCTGGTCTTCAACTCCTGAGCTCAAGTGATACTCCTGCCTCAGCCTCCCAGAGTGCTAAGATTACAAGCTCAGTGAGCCACTGCGCCCAGCCCACAAGAGATTTTTTGAGGGTTAATCACCCTAAAAGGCAGGAAAGGACTGTCCTGCAGTTACTGTACCTTTTACTGTCAGGGAAAATTAAAATGTAACTAGATAATTAAGGTTTCTTCACATCCTGAGATTAAGGCATAGCCTCTCAAGCCTCTATTAGCATATGTAAAGCCTCTGCTGGGTAAATGGCATTAACGTGTGTAAAGAAAGAATGTGGCAGAGGGGGCCCCTGAAAGAAGGTGTATCAAGTCAACACATTCCTGAGGGGTCCTCTCTAGCTGTGCAGGTATCTGCAGCCCCAGTGGCCTTCTAGTGTGTCTCCCTGAAGGGAGTACATATGCCCATCAGGCTGACTCCTATGTAACCTTTCATAGAACTGTTTGTATTTTATTTTATTTTATTTATTTTCTTTTGAGACAGAGTCTCGCTTTGTTGCCCAGGCTAGAGTGAGTGCCATGATGTCAGCCTAGCTCACAGCAACCTCAATCTCCTGGGCTCAAGCAATCCTGCTGCCTCAGCCTCCCAAGTAGCTGGGACTACAGGCATGCGCCACCATGCCCGGCTAATTTTTTTTCTATATATATTAGTTGGCCAATTAATTTCTTTCTATTTGTAGTAGAGACTGGGTCTTGCTCTTGCTCAGGCTGGTTTAGAACTCCTGACCTCGAGCAATCCGCCTGCCTCGGCCTCCCAGAGTGCTAGGATTACAGGCGTAAGCCACCGCGACTGGCCGAACTGTTTGTATTTTCAATCAGACTGTTGGTATTTGGTGTATGATGACCTGGGTTGTGTGATATATCAGCTTCCATTAACCACTCAACCCTGGGGAAATGTCAGCGCCAAGTGACTGAGGCCCAAAACTAAGCTTTGAGAATTTCTTCAAAGTAATGAGGCCTCCTGGCAGTGGGCAGACCAACATTCCCCTGTAAGTAGTTGCACTCTTACCACATTCCCTTTCCACATGCTCTCACTGCAGAGATCTTTTCCAAGCCTGTGGCTCTGTGATTTGCCAACATTCTGATGTTTCGGTTTGACTATATGACAATATAGTCTCAACTGGGAATAGAAGAGGTCAGACCTCTAAGGCAAGCAAAAAGGCCAATCCCAAAGTGATTCATTGGATTGTTTCACTCTCCTTGATACTTAATAAAAAGCTGTCTTGGCCGGGCATAGTGGCTTACGCCTGTAATCCTAGCACTCTGGGAGGCCAAGGCAAGAGGATCGCTCAAGGTCAGGAGTTCGAAACCAGCCCGAGCAAGAGTGAGACCCCGTCTCTACTAAAAATAGAAAGAAATTAATTGGCCAACTAAATACATATAGAAAAAATTAGCCGGGCGTCGTGGCGCATGCCTGTAGTCCCAGCTACTTAGGAGGCTGAGGCAGCAGGATTGCTTGAGCCCGGGAGTTTGAGGTTGCTGTGAGCTAGGTTGATGCCACAGCTCTCTAGCCCGGGCAACAGAGTGAGACTCTGACTCAAAAAAAAAAAAAAAAAACTGTCTTTGCAAATCTCCAATCCAGATTTCTGTGGTAGCCTCAGCAGTCAGCAGTCCCTGTGAGAGCCAAAGGAAAAGGGAGTAGAAAGGAGTTGTTCAAGCCGACTGTCCTAGACCAGGACATCTGGTCACAGTCCTGTGCCTATGATCGGGGCTCTTTGGGAGCCATCTCCTCTCCATCCAACAGACCTGTGATAAGCCAGACCCTGTCAAGTGTTGGTGAGACTAAGAGGAGAGGCTGCCTAAGCTCAGGTCAGCCTGGCAATGAGCTTGACTGGCTAGAAGAATAATGAGGCAAACCAATTCCTGTAAATGTGTGCACAGACACCTGCACAGGCCCAGGGGCTTTATAGTCCACAAAAATCTTTGTTTGCAGGCACTAACACTGAGTGTTGGACTGTCACAGACAGTAGTAAATGTTTTCTTTTTTTTTCTTTTTTTTTTTTTTGATACAGAGTCTTGCTTTTTTGATACAGAGTCTCACTCTAGTCTCGCACAACTAGAGCGCCCAACTCAGAGAGCCTGGGCACTCTAGTTGCCCAGGCTAGAGTGAGTGCCGTGGCGTCAGCCTAGCTCACAGCAACCTCAAACTCCTGGGCTCAAGCAATCCTCCTGCCTCAGCCTCCCGAGTAGCTGGGACTACAGGCATGCCCAGCTAATTTTTTCTATGTATTTTTAGTTGGCCAATTAATGTCTTTCTATTTATAGTAGAGACGGGGGTCTCGCTCTTGCTCAGGCTGGTTTCGAACTCCTGACCTCGAGCGATCCTCCTGCCTCGGCCTCCCAGAGTGCTAGGATTACAGGCGTGAGCCACTGCACCTGGCCTAGTAGTAAACATTTTCTATTGCCAAGATTGGCTAGGACCCTTATTATCTCTGGGTTAAAAAAACAGGCCAGTTTTGGTAGCTCAGGCATATAATCCCAGCACTTTAGGAGGCCAAGGTGAAGGGATTGCTTGAGGCCAGCAGTTTGAGACCAGCCTGGACAACATAGCAAGACCCTGTCTCTACAAAAAATGAAAATAAAAAAATTAGGAATGATGAGACTATACACCTGTAATCCCAGCTCCTCGGGAGGCTGAGGCAGGAAGATTGCTTGAACCCACGAGTTCAAGGCTGCAGTGAGCTATGATTGCACCATTGCACTATAGCCTGGGTGATGGAGTGAGACCACATCTCTAAAAAAAAGATTTTTACGCAGTGGCTCATGTCTGTAATACTAGCACTCTGGGAGGCCAAAGCAGGAGGATTGCTTGAGCTCAGGAGTTCGAGACTATCCTGAGCAATAGCAAGACCCCCATCTCTACTAAAAATAGAAAGAAATTAATTGGACGACTAAAAATATATAGAAAAAATTGGGTGCACATGGTGGCGCATGCCTGTAATCCTAGCTACTCAGTAGGCTGAGGCAGAAGGATCCCTTGAGCCTAGGAGTTTGAGGTTGCTGTGAGTGAGGCTGATGCCACGGCACTCTAGCCCAGGCAACAGAGTGAGATTCTGTCTCAAAAAAAAATTTTTTTTTTAATAAAAAAAGATTATAGGCCAGGCGCAGTGGCTCAAGCCTGTAATCCTAGCTCTCTGGGAGGCCGAGGTGGGTGGATCGTTTGAGCTCAGGAGTTCGAGACCAGCCTGAGCAAGAGCGAGACCCCGTCTCTACTATAAATAGAAAGAAATTAATTGGCCAACTAATATATATAGAA
>VSMD01064586.1:0-26186 GCA_008750895.1 Mirza zaza | reverse complement strand
GCTAAATTTCTAAAAAAAACAGGAGATTCACAGCAACTAGTCCAGGAGGGCCCTGTTAACCTGAGATGACATGATAGAGATGTTCCTTTTGCTTTAACCATATAAAGGAAAGTGACTTTGAAATGACCAATCCCATTTTTGTTCCTTGTTTCTGCTTTCTTCATCTTTTTCTGCCTATAAAACCCATTTCCTCTGCTCAGTTCATTGGAGCACCTATTTTGCAGATGGGATGCTACCTAAGTCACGAATTACTAATAGAAACCAATTAAATCTTTAAACTCCATTTGTGGAAATTTTGTTCTTTGACACAGCTATCTTTTGGCTTTTAGATACTTCCCCTCCAAATATTCTGGCAGGGTGTCTATAGGACAGTATTGTTAAATCACTCATCATCTGTGCTACCCCTTGCATAAAAACCTTTGTTGATGTTCTGTGGCCCGTTGAATCCAGGTAAACTTCTTTCACTTATGATGAACTTCTTTCACCTAAGACGAACCTCTTTCATCTATGAGTGGATTAAAACCTTGGCATTGAAAATCTTCTTGTTCTCACCTTACCTACCATTCTGGGCTTATCTACAAAGCCACTGACATTCTTGAAAATCTAGTTGTTTTACAACATTTCCTCATACCTGAGGAAATGGTATGAGAAACATTTGTTAAATTGTGAGGTTATCTTCCCCACTTGATAGTCATCAGCTCTAGGGTGGGCAATGTATCTTGTATATCCTTGAATTTTTTCCCCAACATGGCAAATCTCCCTGTGGAGATGCCCACCAGAGATGACAATTTCAGCTCCTCCATGAGATCCTGTGGAGGAGGGATGCAGCACGCAGGACTTGGATGTAGAAGACTGTCCCTCATGCTGTGGCATGGGTAAGGGGATGTGAAAGAAGGAGCAAGGGACTGAAAGTGATGGGCCAGATTGAGACAGATGTGCTGATGGCACATTTTGTCTGTTTAAACTTTCTGGAATTCACCAGGAAGTTTCACCATGGGCAATCCTGATGTTTGCTGGGTTGGTGAAATAGCAGGCTTGCAGAAAGAAACATTGACCAGGGTCCAAACCAACGTCAAGGAGATGGCTCAGGTGAATGGAAACCAGTGAAAACTAGTGCACAGGTCACTAGGTTGAGAACTGGGAGGCACAAACCAAGCTGATGACAAGCTTTCTTGGACCGGGGACAAGGATGTTGCTATAGTCTGAATGTCCCCCCAAATTCATGTGCTGAAGCTTAATCCTTTTGGGGGTGGTATTAAGAGGTGGGGCCTTTTGGAAAGTGATTAATAATGAGGTCTTCACCCTCCAAAGGGTTAGTGTCTATGAAAGGCTGAAGTCTGCTCTTCTGCCACATGAAGACATGATGTTCATCCCCTTTTTGCCCTTCCATTTTTTCCACCATCTGAGGACATCTAGACAGCACCATTTATGAGGAATGGTGCTGTCTCATCAGACACCAAGTCTGCCGGTGCCTTGATCTGGGACTTCCCAGCCTCCAGAACTGTGATACAACAAATTTCTTTTCTTTGTATATTATTCGATCTCTGGTATTTTGTTATAGTGGCACAAATGGACTAAGACAGGTGCCTTATTAGGGCAAAGATTGACTTGGTAGGGATTGCATGAGGCTAAGGCCTCATCTATATGGAGCCTAGTCATATAATTTTGCATTAAGTTAATATTTCTCAGTGTCTGAGGAAATTTGGCCATTGTTTTCCTCTGTGTGTGTGTGTGTGTGTGTGTGTTTAGCTGGAGCCTAAGAGAAGAAGCTTGTGGATAATGCTACTCCTTCCTGCAGCCACACCAAAGTGCTTGTGGAAGGGGCCACGAACTCCAGAGCTACAACCTGGGTTAGGGACAGCTTGGATTTCAAACATGCTGTTGATTCTTCCCAAAATAGCATTCGTATTTATTCATACATAATCTATGTCTTTATTTCTGGTGCCTAAAACATAGCTGTTTTCTATCACAATACCCATTGCCATGGAATTTTCTTTGAATACAAATGGAATCTTTGCTTCCTAAGAACTTTTTATTTTGCATTTTGCCAGAGGATCAGCTCTCAGAATTGAATCAAAAGTGAAGCTTTGTGGAGAAGTGTGGGATCCCAAAGCACAAGAATTCTCCTGTTTCAAGCTATGGGTTTCTCACCACAAGAGTAAGAACCCTTAAATTTGTAAGAATTCAAATTCTCTCAGAAATTTTCATTTATGGTGGAATAAAGGTCAGGAGATGTCAAGTGGTGTTACTAAGTAAGAATAGACTATTTCTCAACTCCAGAAATTCTTTTCAAAGCAAATATGTACATTTGATACCTGCAAGTTTTGAATGTGCAAATATTGACTCAGCAGATAGATGAACCCAGGTTGAACATACGATGGTTTTTTTTTTTTTTTCTCAAGGGTTGGGCCTGTTGTGACTCTGACTAAGGGTTACATATTTTTTCCTCCCCTGATGAATTTTCTACAATAGGATGGTTTCTTACCCTGTCTCCAGAATGTAAAACATCTGTGTAAAATGCTAAACAGATTTTTATCACCTAGAGTTACCCTTTGGGAGAGGGCATGCCTCAAATCATGGTTTCTGTGTGGCAAAGTCATAATATGTAACCAAAATGTTCATAACCCCATAATATCCTGAAATTAATAAAAAAGTTCATTTTATAATTTAGGCTAAATACCTGTTTCCACTGCTGCATCTTCTTTAATGACCCTACTGAAGGCTTATAACAGGTCACTAGAAGATTTGATAGGACTCTTCATGTTGTGTTATTCATTTGGTTTTCAGTATTTTTTATTTTGGGACTGGTAAAAGAGACAGCCTTCACAGAAGGCAGAGAACCTTGAATGGCAGAATTTCAAATTGCTTTCAGAGTTAGTTCTGGAGAAAACAAGTGAGGAGAAAATGTACATAGAATCCTAAACTGTAAAGCAGTATACTTGCATAAAATCACAAACTCTATGGCAGTATTCAAAGTTAGTTGTTCTTGGATATGACGAACAAAGCAAGGTACTTATGGTTGAATCATTTACATCTACGGGTAGTGATTGTCAGGGAGTGCCATGATTTTGTACCACCTAAAGTTTTCACCTTTAAAGTGCAGAACAGATAAATCATTAGGTAACTTACTTGGCACAGCATAAGTTTCATAAAAGCTCATAAAATCATCTTTGAAAAGTTGATTATATCATGAGACATTTTTAAAATACATAATTTTAATCTATGATGTATCTGTAGTTATTGACACTAGGTGTGTACACAGGCTACCAGTTTCTTGAGAAAACAGGAAAATTCTTCATCCCTGAAAGAACTTGCCCACCCAAGCCCCGCTGGTTTTGAGCAATGTCTGTATGTGTCCCCTAATCCCTGATAGGAAGAAGCTGCAGTTGAGTAAAGATTTTACTGAGGCCTTGATTTCCATGTACATCTGAATCTCGAGGATGCAGTCTGTAGGCTGTCAGTCTCCTCCTGCTCTGTTTCTAGGCATATGTTGTCTTCAGGATGTGGATCCAAACAGGTAACACAATAAGTTATTTGAATTTACTGTGTGTTTAATCAAATCTTACAATATTACATGTGCAGACATAGCATTACACTGGGAATTGGCAACTACCCTCCATAGTAAGTAGTGTGAGTGGGATTAGCCCCGTTTTACAGATGTGAATGTGGCAGCCCAAAGAGGCCAAGGAATTTGCCCAAGGTCCAACTTCAGTTCTCACAGTCCTCAGTTATTTTGCTATTTAGCTGTGATTGTCATGGCAAGGTCTCACAGAGCTTGAAATTCCTGGCAGTAATACTGAAAATCAATTCCTGGAATCTTATTTTTGGAGTGAACAACTAGGTTTCTGGAAATTTGGAGGTTAAAGATAGGAATCATGGTTTTTTGAAAGGCTATCTCACATATGTGACAGATCCATGTTGCCCCCTTATGGAACTTTTGATATTTGCAAAATTCTTTGCCGAATTAGTCTTTCATTAAAATGAGACAAATAAAATAGGATTTATGGTGTTAGACTTTCTCAAGATGACATGTTATCTTACATTTTTGTATATTAAATCAACTGTCACAGAAATTTAGCCAAATTGAAGAAAAATGTGATTATGGGTAAGTTTACAGAAAACTTTTCTGTACTCATTTCTAACTATACTCATAGCCACTTTACCCATATCCTCAAGACTGACCATTTTGGGTATTAAAAAAAGTGTGTCTCACAAAATAGGGTGGTGCTCTCAATATTTTACTTAACTTGGAGAATACAACAGTGGCTTATTTAAAGTTTTGTATTTGTGAGATGTTTGGAAATTTGGTTAAGTTTTTTAAAAAGTGGATATGAATTACAGCTCTGCTACTTAATGGCTGCATAACCTCGGCTAAGACTCTTAATTTCTTTAAGTCTCAGCATCTTCCTCTGTAAAATGGGGAGAATAATGCCATATGTGAAGCATTTGAAACCATTTCTGGTGCAGAGTGTGAATGTAAAAGTAGTAGTAGAGTAGTTGTAGCAACAGTAAACTCTGGTTCTTAACTCCTCAATTATTACATGAGGAGATGGTACCAAAGGAACTCTGAGGTCCTCTCAAGTTCTTACATCTCTGATCCTCTGGATGCAGGATAAACAGAGGAAGAAGAAGGCACCATGAGCAGTGGTTTCATCTCTGCCCTCCTGGGAAGATCTTTCCCTCTGCACAGCTTCTGGGAGGAGCAGGAGTTTCAGTCTGTAGTAATTTTCTGGCAGGGACTGCTGGCTTTGGCCACAGATTCTGAGTCCTTTGGGGAATTAAATGCAACAGGGGCTACCTCAGATACCAGATCCTCTCCAGGGGTGTGAAACTAGATTACCCTTAGCAATAGCTAGGATTGGAGAAAGATTCAACAGGGAAATGGGAGCAGGTGGTGTGCAGTGAAAGTGCCTAAGAAACAGACTGGAAGATGGCACAAGTAAGGGACTGATGGCAGGGAAATTCTGACCTTTGTCCCAGGGTCTCAACTTTATCTTTATCAAAAATAAATACAGGCAGAGATTAAATAAAGTGATGAAAACAGATTTTATTCAGTATCTACTGACAGTTGGGGCTCCATTGGAATTCGTGCAGAGGTGGTGGGGTGAGCTCCATTGGAATTCGTGCAGAGGTGGCGGGGTGTTTTGTTTTTATTTTTCCAATAAGATTTTATTGTTTATGTTGTAAAATTACCTATAAAAACTTGTAACATATAATATTTACACTGTTTTATTAATTCTCTTTTTTAGCTTTACTGAGGTTTAATTGATATATAAAAATTGCACACATTAAGATACAAGGCTTGATGAATCTGCACGTATGCAGACACCCACGATGCCATCACCACATGAAGCACAAAGAGAGTGGGAGAGAGGAGCACAGGGGCTCAAGTGAAAGTTGCAAAGGGTTGCTCAGCGTCATGTGACTAGGCCAGCTGTGTCTGCTAGCTGGCAGTGACCAAAGCCAGGATTCTATTCTGATGGTTACATTTCAAAGAATGGCTTTCAGGTCCTTGAAAGACAAACCTGAGTTGTAGGAGATACATATACATCTCAAAGGGACAGAAGAGGGATTCTCAATGAAGTAAGTCCTTCTTAAGTAAATGCACTAAGAAAAGGTGATTAGAGGCCTATCTTCAGAACAAACAAAATTTTCCTGGCAGCACTGAGCTATCTCAGGCAAGTATTTATTTATTTATTTATTTATTTATGAGGCAGAGTCTCACTCCGTTGCCTGGGCTAGAGTGCCGTGGTGTCAGCCTAGCTCATAGCAACCTCAAACTCCTGGGCTCAAGTGATCCTCCTGCCTCAGCCTCCCAAATAGTTGGGACTACAGGCATGTGCCACCATGCCCAGCTAATTTTTTCTATTTTTGGTAAAGACACGGTCTCGCTCTTGCTCAGGCTGGTATCAAACTCTGAGCTCAAACGATCTGCCCGCCTTGGCCTTCCAGAGTACTAGGATAACAGGTGTGAGCCGCTGCACCCAGCCTCAGGCCTGGTGTTTCAATGTAGGGCTAGAGCCATCCCAGGGACACGATCTTGTGCTGTTAGACACCAGACTGGAGTTTGGATCTCTCTTAGTGCAGAGGTTTGGATGGAGTTGTTATGTGCTGAGAGTTATGCAGTTCTTACCATGAAGACTTCTCTGAACATTTTAACCCCTCATGGGGTCAATTTTGATGGCATGTAGAAACTGTAGACAACAGTTCATTCATTCATTCCACAAATATTAGTTGGGAGCCTTCAATGTGGTGGGCATAGTTCAAAAGTCGCATAATACAGTAGTCATCCCTCCCACCATAGATATGGGAGGGAAATATTGAGAGCCGGGAATATGTAACAGAGGGAATGGCCTGGAAAAACAGCAAAAATATTTTCTGCCTCTTAAAAATATCCTTCACTCCCCCCCCACCCCTTTTTGAGATAGAATCTCACTTTGTTGCCCAGGCTAGAGTGAGTGCCGTGGCGTCAGCCTAGCTCGCAGCAACCTCAAGCTCCTGGGCTCAAGTGATCCTATTGCCTCAGGCTCCTAAGTAGCTGGGACTACAGGCAAGAGCCATCATGCCTGGCTAATTTTTTGTTTCTATTTTTAGTTGACTGGCTAATTTTTTCTCTCTTTTTAGTAGAGACAGATATCACTCTTGCTCAGGTTGGTCTTGAACTCCTCATCTCAAGCAATCCTCCTGCCTCGGCCTCCCAGAGTGTTAGGATTACAGATGTGAGCCACCGCATCCAGCCACCTTCACTCCTTTTTGAGAACTAAAACCTGCATCCCTGCCTCGGACCAGTGGTTGGGAGGAACAGAGTAAGTCTTTTGTTATTTGTACTATAGGAGATGGCTCAGTCTGGACCTGGCAGAGGGAGGTTCTGAGTGGAGGTCATGGGATTGTCTTCAGTAGGGATGGAACAATTAGAATCATCAACTGTAGTTGCACAGAAATTGCCTGAAGCTGAGAACCCACCCTTTAAAAGCTCTGTATTTCTGCTTATTATTAGGACCATGGCATTTTTCTGACAGAAATATCCATTCTCCTCCTTTGCCAGCAAAGTAATAAACTTCTCTTTCCTTCTCCTCAAAGCATTTGTTCTCATTCTTCTGATATAGCCTTGAGGACAATTGCCGAGCTTTCAGTAACAGTCAGGGCATCTTAGAACTGTTTGTATTGTTCAATAGTTGTTTTACTTGTATTATCGTCACCTTAACTAAATTGATAGTTAATTTCTTTGGGAGTAGAGACATAGTCTTATTTTTCTGTATTTCACACTGTATATATAATTTAGCAGAGCCCATTATACAGTCGTTTAAATTTATTCAGTAAAATTGAGCAATACAATATATAAAGAAAAATATTTTGAAACAGAATTTGAGTAAATTAGGAGTTAAGTAGAAGAGAAAATGAAAATGACAGCATTGAAAAGATGAAAGAGGTTTTTTTACAGGCTCATTTTTTTTTTCACTTTTACATTTTATTACAGGGTCTGGAGAATTTGGTTTGAAAAAAAATCACTTTTTAAAAATAAAACTCTGAAGACCACTGATCAATTTTATAGGCCCAGAGAGGTGAAGTCAAACAATGGGCTTCCCCTTGAGCTGATCATGCCTGATGATTAAGCCAAAGTGGGCCCCGTTGCCTCAGGCAGAGCCCAGGCTGAAGGCACCTGTTCCTGTTTTGGATTCCAAGTCCTTTGAACTCAGAGGAGCAGGTCAGAAGAGGTCTTCAAAGTAGGGAATCACTGTGTAGAAGATGAAGATTGAAGAGAAAGCTCTGAAGGGGCTTCGACTCAGACATCAGAACTGTTCTCTGTCCTTTAGAGACCAGAATTTGATGCCTAAAGAAATTGTATCCTTACTGGTCTTTTTGACAGGAGGAAAAAACTGAACTTAGCCCTGAGGGTGCTACCTTCTCCTATATTTTAGAAATATTCTAAAAAACATTTGATATTTGCTTCCTTAAGAACAAAGGAGGAATGAATCTCTGAGATACATCATAGAGGTGATATTAAAGCTACACTTTTTTTGTGTGTGTCTGATTGAACATTGCTGAAAATAGTAAAAATTTCTACTATTTTAACCTGTATCCAAGGCTAAGAATAGATATAAAGAATTACATTCTTTCTAGATGCTAGGGATATTCTCAGATCTTGCCAGCTCTGCAGCAAATGGAGGAGGTGGTTGTGGATAACAGGCTTTCCTGGAGGGAGGCCAGGCTGTAGTCGGCGAGCTATAATGCTTTCATCCGAGGTGTTGGCAGGAGGGCTTCCTTCCACCGCCGTTTTCCTCACCATTATTTCTAAAGGAAGGCCAAGGTTGGGTAAGGTTCAGGGATGGCACAGAGCTATGTCACAAGCTGTGAGGCACAGGGCTGCCGTTACAAAGATGTATGCGTTTTATCTAGCAGCCTTTTCCCCTAAAATATCCCCATCAGGTCTTCTATTTCAGTGATTCCCAGCAGGGTGGTTTTGCCTCCCAGGAGGAATTTAGCAGTATTTGGAGACATTTTTATCTCATTTGGGGGAGGTTTGCTACTGGCATCTAGTGAGTAGAGGACAGGGATGCTGCTAAACATCCTACGACGCACAGGGCAGAATCCACAATGAAGAATGATCCAGTCCAAAATGTCAGTAGTGCCAAGGTTGAGAAACTCCATTCTACCATTCTATATCTTAAGACGTGAAAACCAGTTCCTTGATTAGCGTGCTAACGCCTTAGGACTCAAAGTGTGGTCCCCCGATACCAGCAACACCTGGGAGTTTGTGAGAAATTCAGACCTTCAGGCCCCACTCTGGACACTGGATCAGAATCTGCATTTTAACAAGATCCCCAGGTGACAAATATGTGTGCTCAATTTCAAGAAGCACTGATAACCTTCTATGAGAATGACAGAGAGCAAGGCAGTGTGACAACAAGCGCTTTGGCATGATCAAGTCAGAAACATACATGTTACCGAAAGCTTGGCACTTGTCCACGAGGCTGAATCAGAAGAACAAGGACAAGTGGTTTGAGGAGAAGGAAAGAGAAATTTATTACTTTGCCAGCAAAGAAGAAGAATGGATACTTATGTCTGAAAAATGCATGGTCCTAATAATAATCAGAATTATAGAGCTTTTAAAGGATGGGTTCTTAGCTTCAGATAATTACTGTTCAACTAAAATTGATATTCTGATTGTCCCATCTCTTTTGTGACCTTTACCTAGGACTTCCCTTTACCAGGTCTGGGCTTAGCTATCCCCTATAACATAAATAACAAAAGACTTACTCTGTTCCTCCCAACCACTGGCCTGAGGCAGGGATGCAGGTTTTAGTTCTCAAAAAGAAGTGCAGGATGTGTTAAAGAGATGAAAAATATTTTTGCCATTTTTTCAGGCCATTCCCTCTGTTACATATTCCCCACTTTCAATATTTCCCTTCCATATGTATGGGAGGAGGGGTGACTACTCTATTACAGACAGTCTTGGCCCTGTTTAGGTAATGCCTTTAAATTCACAAAAAGTGACTTGTTCTCTATCTCTTTTTATATTTTCATTGTAGTTTCTTCTACTTCTTTGCCATCTTTTCCTCCTTTTATCCCTTTCTCTTTTTCTGTCTTCCTTTTTTTCTCTTCTAGTTACTCTGCTTCATCAAAGCTTATATCCATTTACAACATGTGTGCATTCCTTTTCTAGGTCTTTAATTTTGAGTCACTCTTGATACAAAAAAAAAAAAAGAAAGAAAAAAAAGAGGCAGGCACTTATCTCTTTAATTAAAATAAATTGTCCTATAGGGAAGAGCGGGTAGAGTCTGGAAGGACAGCCATACTTTCTGAAACTCGATAACACAATTAAATCAACCTTCCCTTCAGTGGTAAGATATGAAAAAGGAAGGCAATAAAGCTTATCCAATACTAATTTAATCAGAAGCCCGTGCAATCAGTCTCTCTGACATACCTTTTGTCAACACAGCTTTAGGTTTTAAATAGGCAATCTAAAACTCTGGAAATTTACCATATTGTCTTATCAGCAAAATTTCTGCTGAATCTAGGTATAATAATAGAAGTGATTACAAGTAAAGTTTAGCCTGCACACCATGCCAATGTCCCATAAAATTTTGGAATCCTTAAAATATCTTATTAGAAATTCTTTTCTTTTTTTTTAAACCTTTTGGCTGTGTCAAGTTCACCATCTGTTAGTTCAATAATTCTCTCTACAGAAAATATGAGCTAAATTTTTAAATGATTAAAGCAAACCTCAGTTCAACTCGATAAACATTTATTAAGCAGTTATTGCTTACAAAATGTAGAATAAGAATTGGAAAAAAAGATTAAAATATAATCCTTGTCCTAGTTCATGATTTGGGGTGTGTGTGTGTGTGTGTGTGTGTGTGTGTGTGTGTGTGATGAATAAGAGTATGCAGGGGTTTGTACGTGATAAGTATTAATACATATACCCACAAAGAGTTACAGGAGTTTATGAAGAAATGTGCATGCCTAGTGTTTCTTTGTTATAGAAAATTTTGAAATACAAAGAAAATGACTGAAGAGGTTCCAGTTCCTAAAAAGCTGTGGTTTTCTCCATAAGATTTTACAACCTAGTTAACAATTACATCAAGTTTCAGGAAAGTTTAACTAAGGAACATAAGTAGACCTATATCCTGAGAAAATTACCACCCCTATTTATGTTTGTTTTCCCCAGAATTTCTTCATACTTATATTTTTAAACACATCTTATTACTTCTCCACAATTTTTTATTTTTTCCTGTTTAAAACTGCAGTGGTACCAAAGCAGAGCTTTATTCTTTTTGATTGTAGATTTGAATCATACGTGGAAGACAATGAAACTGTTATGTAAGCATCAAAAAGAACCTGCTAAAAACAATATGTAATGGATCTTTTATCTATTTAATTGAATAAAAATGATCTTGTTGAAAATGACTTTTTAAGATAATGCCTGTAATAGTCATTATGTAAATTTCTTTACCTGGCATCTATTTGAGACCAATAATAAGGCTGTAGAAATGATCTCCAACTTTTCCCTGAGATTTAATCAATATGCAAAAGGATATATGCTACCTGGAAATGACAAGTAATGGGAAAGTTAGTCCTTTTGCTCATACCCTGTGACCTTGCAAATGACTGTGCCAAAAATTACATCAGTATTTGGATGAATTCCTAAAGAAATTCAAATGAGATTGAGTCATACTGAAGGTTTAGTCAATTAGGCAATTGCATTAAGAGATTCATTTTTAAAAGAAGCTAGATAAAACTGGTTTTATGTGATAAGTTTATAGGGCAGGGCTCACCTTTTGAAATTGGAGAGTGTGTCCTCACCATGTGAAGTTGAAGATCAATCATTAAAGTAATTACAGATGTGTGTTCAGCATCATATAAAACAAGTCCATTTAATTAATAGTGATGGTCTTGAATTTTCCAAAGATACTTTTATTTCCCCCAAATTCTGCAAGTCATTTACTCTCTGAATTGAATCCTGTGTTCACTTTCTCATACATGGTTTTTCTACAGCCTCCAGCCCCTTACTGCTGGCTTGCTTTGGGCTCCACATCAAACATGGAGAAACTGGTTAGGTGGTTTTCTTGTTTGCTTGTTTTATGAGACACTGAAGAAGCCTCCATGGAATGCTGAAGGTACACTGGTAACTTAGGGACTAAAAGCAGGTAAAGAAGCACTTCTGCTTCTGAGAAAATATATGTAAAGGAATCATATTTTGGAAAATATGAAACATATTTTTGTCTTGTTTTGCTCTAGAATCATTCTTTTCCCCTGAGGACTGAACCCTGATCTCTTTCTTTGCCCAAAAAATTCCTTTCTAAGGGGGACTGGTGAGTCATGCCTAGAAATGATAAAATCTCAATAAACAGGCTTTTATGATGTGGTTTACTTCCCAACCTGGTTTTGGTATAGTATTACATGAAGGATAGAAGGTGTTTATTTTAACTCATGCATTTCTTTCCTCAGATTCCTGGTCTTTTGGACAAAGCCTAACTTTTTCAGCCAATTGTCAACTAAAGAATCCCTAAACCCACCTATGACTTGTAAGCCCCTACTTTGAGATGTCCCACCTTTTTGGGCCAAACTAATGTACACCTTCCATATTTTGACTTATGACTTTACCTGTAATGCCTGTCTCCCTGAAATGCATAAAACCAAACTATAATCCAGCCACAGTGAGTCTACTTACTCAAAGCTTCTTGGGTGTGTCTCTGGGCCATGGTCCTCAAATTTGGCTCAGAATAAACCTCTTTAAATTATTTTACAGAGTTTGTCTTCTTCTGTTGACATTTTTTCCCAGTCTTGCACCTTCAAGCCTGAACCATGAAGTCAAAAGCTTCGGATAAGGGGAAGGTGGGTCCTTTCTGGGCAAAGAGGTCAGTTGCACCCTACCTGACTGAGTGTATCACCAATATTCCTGCCTGGTAAATGATGGACAGGAAGGAAGGTAAAGAAGAGGTGCCAGGTAGAGGGAGCAAAGGGTGAGAAAGGTGTCTGCATGACAATCTCTAGACCACAGCACTGAATGTGGAGACATTTTAGGTAGGATGAGGGTATAGGGGAAGGAAGAGTGGCCTTTTCCCTGTTTCCGTCAGGAGAAGAGGGAATCTCACAAAGGTTCTTCCCATAACAACGTGAGCAACTGTAGGGTCAGGTAGGCCTGATTCCTCAGAATACCTTCTGTTTCTAGAAGTTTCCATGATGTTACAGAGAACTATCTAGATAGCTAATGGTATTGGTGAGCAAACTTAATGGGAATGGTATTAATGTGTGAAGGGGCAGGCAAGGTGACACCCTCAGCAAGGGTAGGGTGGCCCAGATGGGCTGTACATAGAGTGGAAATCGAAGGTCAGGCATTATCAGGGCTGTCAATCTCCAGATCCAGCTGAGAAGACCTGACAGTCCGTCAGATTTAGCCCTGAACATTAGATGCCAGCTGGGGTCTCCAGTGACTAGGGGGAGAAGCTGGAAGGCAAGGAATCGTGTGTGTGTGTGTGTGTGTGTGTGTGTGTGTGTGTTGGGGGTATTTGGGCTCCACCATCATTCACTCAGCCACCATCTCAGAGAGGAACAGAGGAAGTGTAAGAAATTTAAAATATTCAGCCTTCTCAGAAAACCTGAATTACCTGAAGATACTTTTTATCTGAGGGAGCTTATCAATTGGATGAAATTTGTATTTTTTTTCTTTCTTAGTGGGCTATGGTTCCGCAAAGAATATCAAAAGTTATAGAAAATGAAACAAGCAGAGGGCTTTCTGTGCACAACTGAGTGCTGCTGTACAGGTGTGGCCCACACTCCGTGGGGCCTACGCATGTCATCTACATAACTGAGTTTTTTCAGGGCTTCAGGAATTTCAGTGCTGTAAAACCATACAGTAAATTCACAGTGGTAGACAAGACAATCACAATTGTATTATTGCTGTGTTTAAGCTTTTTGCAGTAAGAAGCTCTGCTCTGTAATCTTGGGGAGCACACCTCCCTGCAGTTAGACGACGGGGTGCTGCTGGGTTTGGTGCTCCCTAAATGGAGCCTAACGAGCTGGAGATGGGTTCACTGACTCTTTCTCATTCTTCTTTCCACCTCCAAGCTCGCTCTTCCTGCCTTTCTGTGTTCAGTGGGCCCTGTGTCCCTTGTCAGAATTGCTAGGTGGGCAGGCTGGGCCCAGGCACCCAAGGACAAGGACTTCTCAGAGGGACCCTCTAATGTGCACATAACTGCAACTGTCCCTGGAGAGAGCTCAAAGCCACTTCCCATGAGGACAGGACATTTCTTTTATAATACCTGTCCAAACAGGAAGATAATCAGTCTGAACAAGCTATTTTTCCCAGTTTTTTTGGGAACTATCGTTTTTCCCTCCTATTAACTGATTTTTACTAATCTATCATCTTCACTGTCAAGTATGAGAATCAAAGTGCATTGTGTATTCTGAAAACCTGGTGGGTCAGGGTGGACCAAGGGCTGCTGTGTGGAGAGTGCCCTTTGGTCAGATGCATTTCCTTGCTGAGTCTCCATGTCCTGTACTGCAGGGTCCCAGGATATCATTAGAAGTCAGGGCTAGGAGGGGACTGGTGACCTGAGGTGGTGGGGAGCCTGACTCCTAGCTCTACCCACTGCTGTCTCTCAGTCTCAGCTCTGCGGACATTTGGGGCCTTGTCATTCTCTGTGGTAGGGACTGTTCTGTGCACTGTAGGACGTGCAGCAGCATCTCTGGCCTCTAATCACTCAGTGCCAGTAGCACTTGCCTGGTGGTGTCAACCAAAAATATCTCCAGACATGGCCAGGTGTTGTCCCCGTGTGGGATCCCCTGGCCTAGATGAGGAGCTCAAGTAGGTTTGATGTCCTTCCTCCTCAGGGTGTGCTCAGCTCTGCTTGAGTCGCTCGGCAAGCAGCCCTAGGGAGGGGCTGAAGGCAGGGAGCTCACAGTCTGAGCACCCCTCAGTCTGCTGCAGGACCCCAAAAGGAAAGTTCTGAGCCCCTTCCCTATGGGAGCCTCCATGTGGTGGTTCAATTGTCTCTTTCAGCAGCCACGGTGGGGGAGGCGAAGGGGAGAAAAAGAGTCTGGGTGGAGGAAAGCCAGCGCTCTGGTTGTGTCCATCCCTCTCTCCAGGAGGCCATCCACCCAGAATGACTAGGCTCTGGACTCATGCAGATCAGCTGGGACCCATTGGACCCCGGTGGCTCTTGCAGTCTGGGCCAGAGTTGGGAAATGTCCTTGTGGGAATGAGTAAGCTGAAACCTGAGGAGTTGAAGCCCCCTGGGGAGGACAGAGATGCATAGTGGGTAGAGAAGCAATATGGCACCTGCTGTCTGGGCTCGAGTCTGTGGGGTGGGAAGTGCCTCAGGGGGCTGGGAGCCTGGTGCCCTGTCCACAAGAAGCTCTCAGCTCACTGGCAGCAGCTATCTCTGGGCTCATGTGAGTAGAAGGTTGGGAACTCACCGACTGTCAGGGATGCGAGGGAAGGAGAAACAAACTGCTCCACCTATCCTTCTTGCTGGTCTCCAAGCCTCTCGGTGGTTAATCTCTGCCTATAGATACCTTTCTTCTTCCAGTTCCGCTCCATAATTTCTTCCTGTGAAGTCTCCTGAAGGTTCTGGCACCCTTCCTTCAGACCCTCATCTGATCTATGTTTGGTCGTTTTTTCGCTTTCATCTAAAACTTCTCCTTCTTACTGAGACGCTCTGGCTGTGGTGTCTCTGGCCCACCATCTTGGAGCCTCTCCACCGAGGGCTTTGAAACAGCCTTGACTCTTGCCCGACGTTGTTAATGAATTCACACTACTGGAATCTCACCCCTCTCCTGAGCGGGTGGTCTGTAGAGCCTGCAGTAACCTGCTATTAACTAAATGCTGCTACTAGGACAGAGAAGGATCCAGACCAGAAAGAAAAGGCAGCCATGTGGAGAAATGCCCCTTTGGACACTCAAGGGAAAGAGAATCACAAATGTTTGCTAGGTGGAGATTAATGGCAGTAAGAATGTAGGTATTTTTAACAATAAAATGTCTTAATGATGAGGATAACAGAATACACAGAAACAATGTGATTTCATGAGTCTATGATCTTAAGTTACTTCAAGGGTATTATGAAGAGGGTGGAGCAAAATACCTTCGGGAGCAGCCGGACTGAAAGATTCATCTTTTGAGCCAGCAAATCCTGCCCATGGACTCATTTGTCCTTTAGCAAAAAGTAAGAACCGATTTTTTTCACTATTCTGGGCAAGAGTGAGTAGATAGCATTTTTGAGAAGGTAGCATTTTTTTCACTATTCTGGGCAAGAGTGAGTAGATAGCATTTTTTCATTTATAAGATGTGTTCAGTAAAGTATAAGGAAAAAGTGAGACATAACAAAGTTTGTCCTATTGTGGATTGAGTTGTATGGGCCAGCCCTGTACTTGGCTTATATTAATAGCATTTATTGAACAAATAAATGAATTGTATTTCTTTATATCATACAAGAGAGTAGGTTTCCTAAAACTGACATTTAACAGCCATAGGATTTGAGGGCTACCTAACAGACCCGAACTCCAATTCTTTTCCCATTACCTCATGCTACCTCTTGATTACATTGTCTAAGCACCTAAATGAATGTATCATGGTTTGGGGTATTTTGCCAATATTTAAAATAGAGTTGCCAAATAAAATAGGGGATGCCCAGATACATTTCAATTTCAAGTAAACAACACAAAAGTTTTAGGTATACATATCCCAAATATTACCTAGTTCTTGTCAGCTCCAACACTCCTTCCTTTCTCTTCTCTCATAATCGATTCATATCAATTCAGTCACTCAGTATATATCTATTGCATGCTGTGTTCTGGGTGCTGGGAGAAGAGTAAACAAAACCAGTCCTCACAGAGGAGGTTAGTAAAACAAGCAAACACACACTCCACGGAATTTCAGGAATGGCAAAGGCATTCAAGAAAGACAAAGAAAACAAAGGAAAGAGAATGATGGGGTGGTGAGCACAAAGGAAGGAACGTGCAGTTAAGTCACAGACGCATCTGTGAGATGTGACGTTTCAACAGAAACTGAAATGATGTAAAGTCGTAAATCACAGAGATCTGGGACAAGTGTGTCTATCTGGTCACAGGGACTAGCAAGTAAGTCCTAAATTTAATAAAATTTGGAATACTTAAAAGGCATTGTCAGTTTTTAGAAGTAGTCTATTTTGCCCCTTGCCTGGCAATCATTTTTTTTTTATTGTCTATTTTCTGCATCAAATCATCAGGGAGCACAAGAGAACCGTTTAGCAGAGCTTTTCTGCTGCAGTAGGAGATGTTAGGGGCAAAGCCCTGCTTGTTCTTGTGGGAGGTTTTCTGAAAGTCCCTGCTGGGTGAGGAGAGACAGTGTCTTCTGCAGCCAGCCTCACCACCCATCGGGTTCCTCTCCTGTGAATCCTCCGGGCAGCTGGGGGATGTGTTGCTCTTTGAACAATGGAGCCCCCCTACCCCCAAATCAGGCTGCTACACAGCTCAACTCAAGCAGTTAGATGGGGTATCAGCATTAGCATATAAACAGCTTCTGTGAGGCACATTCTCAATAAAATACAGAATAAAGGCCATGGGGTAACTAACAGTGACTTTCTTTCCTTTTTCTTTCTTTTGTTCTTATTTTTTTGAATTTTAAAACATTATCTCACTGCCTTATTAAAAAATAGATATAAATAGAAGTAAAAGCCAAAAATAAATTTTATTTTATATCTGTCAAAATAGTGAACATGTTTTAAAATCTTACTATAATATCTAATGCTGGTGAGGATGCATTGATGCAGGCCCCGGTAAGAGTATAAATTTGGTTTTTTTCTCCTTTTTTAAATTGAAAAATAAAAACTATATATATTTATGTTGTACCACACGAGGTTTTGAAATAAGTATACATTGTGGAATGGCACAATGGAGTTAATTAGTATATGCACGACCTCACATATTTATCATTTATTTGTGTTAAGAACACTTTAAATCTACTTTCTTAGCGATTTCCAGGTATATAATACATTGTTATCAACTATAGTCGGTGCCCTTATTTTTTTAATCAAAAATGTCCCCCATGACCTGGAGCCTGGGCCTGTGGACTTGTCGGTATGCTAATTGTGGCTAACTCCCACCTTCCGCACAAATCACTCCAGGACACTGCTGTGGAGAGTCTCTCCCCTTGCCTGCAACCTCCAATTTTCCCTCTCTGTTGCTAACAGCGTAAAATCATGCTATCATTTCTCCCATCTTTTGAAAATGCTCCCTTGACTGCCTATCACCCTCCAGCTATTACTTCATTTCTAGGTGCTCCTTCTATCGAAATTCCTTGAGATAACTGTTGAACTTGCTGTCTCCAGGAACACTAATAAGCTCTGCGATCCTCTCTGTTCAGGCTTCTATATCCCTCTCCCTCCACAAACATCACTCTTGTCAAGGTACCTGCCATGAGCTCCACCCTGCTAACATCAAGGGTTACTTCTTGCCCTCAGCTAACAATGAAGGATCACTTTCTGCTCCTTGAAGCAGTTGGCTTCTGGGCACTTGACTCCTGGCTTTTCTCCTACCTCACTGGACACTGTTTCTCAGCCCCTTCTGCTGGTGTCTCTTTGCTGACTTCCAAACATTGGATATTCCAAGTTTGGGATTTTAGAACTGTTTTCTTCTCTTTCCGCACCTGTTTTCTTTATGATCTCATTCCATCTCTACACTGATGCATTCCAAATTTATATTTCCAACCTGAACCTCTTCTCTGAATGCCAGTTTCCCATATTCAGCTACTTTTTCAATAGTTGCCCCAAAACTCTTTGCTGCTATCACCCTGGTCCAAATCACCGTAGTTTCTTACCTAGTTAATTGCAGTAGCGTCCTACCTGGTCTCCCTGTTCTACCTGTGTCCTTCTATAGTCTATTGTCAAAATGGTAATCAGAGTGATTCTTTCTATGCATGTGGACCATGTCCTGCCTATGCTCAAAACCCCAACTTTTCTCCATCTTATTCAGAGTCAAAGTCCACGCCCAAGGTTGCCCAGGCCTCTCACCCTCAGCCTCGGGTCCGGTCGTGTCCTCATCCTTCTCCCTGGCTTACTTCTCTTCAGCCACATTGGCTTTCTTGCTGGTTCTCATCAGTCAGCACTTGGTCTTCTCTCCCAGTTTGGCATCATCTGTTTTCAGATCTGCATGACTCTGAGCACCCTAAGCTCTGCTCAGATGTCACCTCTCGTGTGAAACCTCCTTGGCTACTCTGTTTAGAATTGTGCCTCCATCCTCCCAGTGTGCCATATCCCTCTCCCAAACTCTGTTCCCTCCTCAGCACCCACAACACGCTGATGTGCATACAGAACACCTGGATTTGTTTATGGTCCCTGCCCCCATCCCCCAGCCAATGAACTCTTTGAGGTCAGGGATTTCTGTTTTCTTCACAACTATATCCTCGGCACCCAGAAGACTGCCCTGCAAATACAGGTGATCAGTAAATCCTTATTGAATGGGGGGAAAAATCAGACTTTATCATGTAGTACATGGTTAGTCAATGGGACAAAATATTTGGAATCAAGAATGAGTCTGGTTGCCTTTTAAGAATGACTTTTCGGGAGTCAATTGCTTTTTCTCAGTTAATGCTAGTGGTTTATGAAATTTTGATTAGAAATAATACTGTAAACACCGTTATATAAGTAATGATAATTTAAGTAAATGGATATAATAATGAATGCTAATAAAAACATGGTTTCCATTTGAAGTACTGATTATGATTATAATTATTGAAATTCCATTTGTACATTTTCATGTGTTGAAACAATGAATAGAAAACTCATAATAATGTTATTTTTATATAATAATGTGTTACATACAAAACGAAGTATTTAATTTTATAATCTGTGCAAATATTTTTCAGAAAGATTCTAGTGAAAATAAATTGTAGTCTTGGGTGGCATAGAAGCCAGAGACTAATAAGTGAGCTAACATTGCCCCCTAGTGGAACAAATGAGACATGACATATTGAAATCATTTATTAAAGACCCCATTCATTTAGCCCAGGGAATGCATAGGAATTGGATGTTTCCAATTTATCACCTTACAGCATTGTGTTAATTTTTTATTTAATATTTTAAATAGGAATCATTATATAAAAGCCTTGAATAATCAATGATCAACTTCTGAAATAAGTGTGTTCAAATTTCAAAAAGTGTTCAAATTTCTCAGCAGTACAAAGATACAAATTAAGAAAAGAGTGGTATATTTTTTTCATCTATCATATCAGTAAAAAGTTTGAAAACAAAGAGAAGTTTGAGGTTGCAATGAACTATAATGATGCCACTGCATTCTAGCCGGGCAACAGAGCAAGACTCTGTTTTTTTTTTTTTTTTTAAAGAACTTCAAAAAGCAATAATTTAAAAAACCAAAAACAAACCCAAAGTGAAAGTGTGAGCAAAATGGCATTTACATTGTTGATAGCAATGTAAAATAGTACTGGATTCTCAACCTAGGATTCTTTTGGGCAAAGGGTTCCTAAATTGCATGAAAAATTTGAGTGTATTTGACTTTTTTCTTAGGAAAGGTGCAAAATCCATCAGATTCTCAAAGAGATGTATGCTCCCAAATGTTAAGAATAAATATTTAAATTATTTCTGAGGATAATTTGGCAAAATGTGCAAAGAACATTAGGAGTATGTGTATTCCAACATTTTTCTGAATGCTTAACAACTACAAACCACCTAAATGTTCAACAATAGGGCATTTAAAATAAATCACATTCCAACCCCATGATGGAGTCATTGTAGTTATTAGCTGTAGAATTAATGATGTAATGATGTAGAAATGTTCACTGTATATGATTAAGTAGAAAAAGCAATTTGCTATTTATTATATGTGGTGTAATCTTGAGTTTATTAAAACATAAATATGTCATGTGCAGAGAAGATTTGAAGAGTGTGCATGCTAAAATGCCAAGGCCAGTTAAGAGTACCTAAATGCAGAGTTCTTGTCTTTTATTTTTAAAAGAATTTACAATGCATATATTAGTTTTGTAATAAAAGTATAATAAATATCACAGAAAAAGGAATTACTAATCTATCTGCTAAGAGATTTGACAGGAGATTCTATAACTTTAATTAAGCAACTGAACTGAATAGGGGAAAATTCGTAAAAGCACTTTAAAGGACGAAAACAATAAGCACATAATAATCTACAAATTGCTTCTGTGTGCAGAAAGGCTTTATTAATATTTTAAAAGTAGTTTTAAAAATCTGTAAATTTGCAAGCAAATAGAACAATGTGTGTTATTCAACACTTTCACAAGACACTAGAGCCTTTTGTACTTCCTTAAGTCTTTTCTAGAATAAGGCAGAAGAAAATAAGATAGAATAAAATAGAGAGAAATAGTATGAAAAAGAGTATTTGCAAAGGGAAACAGGTGACTTTAGGTAAACAAATAAACTCCTGCAAGTATTTTCAGTTAGAACCAGTCATAGAAGCTTGGATTTCAAGATACATTTTTATTTTTTTGTTATTTTTAGAAAAAAAGTTACTACTTCTTTCACTTGTAAATTTTAGGAGCAAAGAAACTAGTAATGGAGGCTGGGTAGGGAGGCAACAATTCCTAATTCTTTTTTTTTTTTTTCCCCTACAAGTGACCGAACAACTTCTCTAGTACAATGGTGCCATTGAAGGCCCTGCTTAAGTCTATCTGTCTTTGCATCTGATACTGCGCTGTGGTCATGGACCCATGCTTGCCTGTTCCTCAGCGGAGGTGAAGTGATACTGTGTGAGTGGGGAGGGGATATACTATAGTATTGCGAGAACACGGCATTCCTTATACAGATAAAATTCCTACCGAAGACGAATCATGACTCTGGTTGCCTCCAGGGAGGGGGACTGAGTGGATGGGAGGCACAGAGAGGTCTACTATCCAAAGAAAATTTTGTTATAATAAAAATCGTTCCAAGCCTCAGAGTTTGGCTCCCTTGTTTTGAGCAACATCAAAATGGTCGTGTATTTAATTGAAGCTTGTTGTTAGGGTTTTGATCAAGGTGTATCATGTTTTTTATTTCCTTCGGTAGGGTTTCTGAAATCCAATATTGTCAGTGAAGGGTTTTTTCAGCTGAACTATTAATTGCAATAGATGAAAGTAAACAATACATTTAGGACATTAATTGTGGTGTTTCTACTTTAAGAAAAATCAGAAAAAATCCTAGAACAAGACTTACTGTTCTGTAGGAAGGTCAGATCCTTTCCCCAATGTATATACTGTTACAAAGTCATGCTCCAGTGCAGACTGCTTAGGATCTAAAAAGGCTGACAACCAGGTATGCTTGTTTCTTTTGGAGTTTATAGTCCAGAAAGTTCATGAAAATAATAAGATTCTTGTAGCCTTCTGTTATAGGTTGAAATGTATCCTCCAAAATTTGTATGTCTTAATTCACATGTCTTAACCCCTAGGACCTTAGACTGTGACTTTATTTGGAAATAGGCTTCATTGCAGATGTAAGTAGTTAAGATGAGGTCATACTGAAGTAGGGTGGCCTCTAATTCAATGTTACTAGTGTCCTTATCCAGAGGGGAAATTTGGATACGGTCATGCACACGGGGAGAACACCATGTGCAGATGAAGGCAGATATCAGGGTGATGGTTCTACTGGACAAGGAATGCCAACGATTGCCAGCAAACCACCAGAAGCTTGGAGAGAGGCATGGAACACACCCTCACAGTCCTCAGAAGAAACCAAACCTGTAGATGCTTGAGCTCAGACTTCTGGCCACCGGAACAGAGACAATACATTTCTATTGTTTAAGCCACTCAGTTTGTGGTACTTGGTTACAGCCACTTTAGCAAACTACCGCACATTTTTCAACCCAAATCAAATCAAGCAGCAGAATAAATTCGGAAAAGAAAAAGCAGACCAGAACAGGGCGGTCAGATCATCCCCTCCTGTTTAAAGTTTATAATCTTTTTTAAGGTAAAAGAAGACTTTTGCAAATAGCAAAACTGAGAGAATCCACTTCCCAAATCAGCAAGAAATTAATAAGTGTGATCAGTTGAACACAAACCACATGTACCAACCCTGGTGCTTGGCACTTTACTTAGATTTTCTTCAATTCTCACCACAATGGACAAGGTTGATACAATTTTCTCCATTTTACCAGCAGGGAAACTAAGCCTCAGAGAAATGAGGTGTGATCTCGGGCAGCAGAAGCAGTAAGTCATGAGCTCAAGATTGGACACAAGTTTGATGGGCATTGGCATATTAAGAATTTCTAGACTATACATTCATCTACTGTAATTTCAGATGTTTACTCCAACCCTTTTTTGGAGTATGCAGGATTTACTTGTTGTTTTGGGTAAACTGTAGAGTAGCTAAGATGGCATTGGGGACAGGTTGGATGGTGTCTGGTCTTTAGAACATCAAGAAAGGTCATATTGATTGTGTGTGCGTGTGTGTGTGTTTGTGTGCATATGTGGAGTGAACACTGATGGTCTGAGCTTATAATAAAAGGGTAGAGTGTTCCTGATAAAAAGTAATGTTTCTGTGAGACTGTAAAGAGGATGGCAGAAATAGTCAATCTAGTTTGTATCATTTTAAGGATGGAAGGAAAGTTCTACTCTAGAATAACCACAGTGACATCTGATAGTTTTGTAACCTGAAATCAATTTATCAGATCAAGTGGGATTTTCCTGGATAAGAAATTTTTTTTGCTGTTCACTTGTTATATAGAATCTTTGGGTTACTTTGGAATTTCTAAGATTTTAATGGTAGCAATCAAATTTAAACTCTACATTTTCCCACAAAATTCTTACATAATATTAAAATTTATATTTTAATCCATATATAACATTTGACCATAAGAAAATTATATGTAAATTATTAGGTCATTAAATATGAAATGTCTGATTTTGAATCAAAATTTTAATTTATTACATCTCAAACAAGTAGTACAATTAATCAAAGTATGCATCTAAACTATGGACACAGTTTTACTATCTTAACAGTAGCTTGTTTATGCCACTGGAGAGTGAGTGGCAATGAAATCTTGAAAGGCTTTTTCCAGTTGATTGAGAATTGAATATTTTTCCCTGCAAGAAGTGGTCCAATGCCTGGAAGAAGTGGTAGTCAGGTGGTGCAAGGTCTGGTGAATGTGGTGGATGACAGAGAGTTTCCAGCTTCTGTAGTTTGATCAGCGTTGTTTGTGTGACATGTGGTTGAGCATTGTCTTGCAAGAGGATTGACTTGTCTCTATTGACCAATCTTGGCTGTTTAATTGCAAGCATCCTCATCATTTCATCCAATTTGTTGCAGTAGACATCCGCTGCAATCAACTCACCAGGTTTCATGAAGCTATAGTGGATAATACCAGCACTGAACCACCAGACACCATTAGCTTTTTTTTTTTTTTTTTGATAAATATTTGGTTTTAGACTGTGTTTGAGCACTTTGTCTTTATCCAGTCATTGTGCCAAATGCCTGCAGTTGTCAACAAGAATCCATTTTTCATTACATGTAACAATATGGTGTAGAAATGGTTAACCTTTATGCCATGACAGCAAAGAAAGGCGAGCTTTGAGATGATTTCTTTTCTGAAGCTCCTCTAATTCACGTCGTACCCATCTATCCAGCTTGTTTTCCTTGCCGATTTGTTTTAAATGGTCCAATATTGTTGAAACAGTAAAATTATACCTTGTTGCTAATTCACCCATAGGTTGAGATGGATTCACTTCCCCAACAGTTTTTATCTCATCATTATCCACCTTAGTCTCTGGTTGCCCACATGACTCATTTTTAAGACTAAAATCATCAGAATGGAACTTCTCAACCCATCGGCGTACTGTGCATTCATTAGCCACATCCTTCCCAAACACTTCATTGATACTTTGAGTTGTCTGTGCTCCATCAATTCCAAGACAGAACTCACGTTAGAAAATAACACAAATTTTTGACTTATCCATGTTTTCACAAAAATTGCTCTAAAAAGTTTTTGAAAGATAATCACAAGCCAAACCATGTGTTTGAAAGAATGAGAATGTACCTTCACAATAAAAATAAAACAAGAAGTGTCAAAGTGAAATGTCAGAGAGATCAACTGTCAAACTTACTACTTAAGAAAATCAGACATTTCATACTTAAAATATAATACTTAGTGAATGTTTTGTACAGTAAAATAAATAGTTCTCCTTCTGGGTACGTTGTCCTCTCCACAAAGTAAGAGAAAACTTGCTTTTCTTCTAACTTCAGCATATGCTATATTTAAAAAAATTTTAATATGTATTTAAAAAATTTTAATTATGGGTATTTAATATTTGTATATATTTATAGGGTACATGTGATATTTTGACATAGGCATATAATGTGTATTAATCATATCAGGGTAATTGAGGTATCCATCACCTCAGGCAATTATCATTTCTTTGTGTTGGGAACATTGCACTTCCACTCTTTGAGTTATTTTAAAGTATACTTTAACTTATTGTTGATTATAGTCACTTTGTTGTGCTATCAAATGTTGTTCATTCTATCTAATTATCTAACTATATTTTTGCATCTATTAACCATTCTCACTTTAGCCTCCTACCCTGCTACCCTTCTCAGCCTCTGGTAACCATCATTTTACCCTCTGTCTCCATGAGAGCAATTGTTTAGCTCCCACATATGGGTAGAACGTGTGAGATTTGTCTTTTTGTGCTTGGCTTATTTCACTTAACATAATGTTCTCTAGTTCCATCCACGTTGTTGCAAATGGCAGGATTTCATTCTTTGTTATGGCTATATAATATTCCCTTGTGTATATGTACTACAAATTCTTTATCCATTCATCCATTGATGGACACTTAGGATGATTTCAAATATTGGCTGTTGTGAATAGTGCTGCAATTATGCTGTATTTTAAGGTAGACATTTATTGAAATGCAAAACATTGTTATTTTAAATGCTAAATTAAATTTCATTTAGCTTAATCTTTTGTTATATATTCTAATTTCTTTTTTTTATTTTTTTATTTTTTTTATTTCGGCATATGATGGGGATGCAGATTTTAAGGTTTCAATAAATGCCCTTTCCCCCCTCCCCCCACATGTCTGAGTCTCAGGCATGACCATCCCCCAGATGGTGCGCTTCTCACTCATTATTTATGTGTATATCCACCCCCCCTCCCCCTGCCCAATACCCTATTACTGTAGTACCTATGTGTCCATTTAGGTGCTGCTCATTTAATACCAGTTTGCTGGTGAGTATATGTGGTTCTTGTTTTTCCATTCTTGGGATACTTCACTTAGTAGTATGGGTTCCAGCTCTAACCAGGAAAATATAAGATGTGCTATTCACCATTGTTTCTTAGAGCTGAATAGTACTCCATGGTATACATATACCACATTTTATTAATCCATTCTTGGATTGATGGGCACTTGGGCTGCTTCCACAGCCTTGCGATTATGAATTGTGCTGCTATAAACATTCGAGAGCAGGTGTCTTTCTTGTAGAGTGTCATTGGATCTTTTGGGTAGATGCCCAGTAATGGGATTGTTGGGTCAAATGGTAGATTTACTTGTATCACTTTAAGGTATCTCCAAATTGCTTTCCACAGAGGTTGAACTAGTTTGCAGTCCCACCAGCAGTGTAGGAGTGTTCCTATCTCTCCGCATCCACACCAGCATTTGTTGTTTGGGGTCTTTTTGATAAAGGCCATTCTCACTGGAGTTAAGTGATATCTCATTGTAGTTTTGATTTGCATTTCCCTGATGATTAGAGATG